>JAQZBX010062939.1:0-16772 GCA_029593785.1 Cabassous unicinctus
CTTGCTTAATTCAGGCATAGGTGACTGATGCAATAGCCCACCAAATGACTCTAGTCTTATTCCCCATGCCCTTTTTTTTACCTTTATGTGAAACTAAACTTATCCATGTTTCTTACAACTGGCTATCCATATGCAAAACAAACAAAAAAATGAAAGACAACCCCCATCATGCAAAAATTGACTCAAAATGGATCAATTTCCTAAATATAAAAGCTAGAGCCATAAAAATCCTGGAAGACAATGTAGGGAAAGCTCATCAAGACCTCATGTGGGTGGTCGATTCTTAAACCTTACACACACAGCATAAACAAAGAAAGAAAAAAATAGGTAAATGTTACATACTCAAAATTAAACACTTTTTACCTCAAAGGACTTTATGAAGAGGGTGACAAGGCAGCCTACTACTACATGGAAGAAAATATTTGGAAACCATATATCTTATAAGGGTTTTAATTTCATGTTATATAAAGAGATCATACAACTCAGTGATAAAAAAGCAAGCAACCCATTAAAAATATTTAAAATACTTGAACAGACATTTTCCAAAGAGGAAATGGAAAAAAGCACAAGAAAAAAAATTCTTCAACATCACTAGCTCAGCTCAAACATCAATGAGATATTTCACACCTTACAGAATGACCATTAATTTAAAAAATCAGAAAGCTACAAGTTCTGGAGAAGATGTGGAGAAATGGGGAAACTCCATTGTTGGTGTGACTGTAGAATGCTGCAACCTCTTTGGAAGACAACTGTAAGATTCCTAAGGAAGCTAAATATAGAACTGCCATTTGATCTGGCAATCCCATTACTAGAATTATATTCAGAGGAACTGAAAGCAAGGATGTAAACAGATATTGGCACATCCGGGTTGAGAGCAGCATTGTTCACAATTGCTAAAAGATGGAAGCAACTGAAGAATCCATCAAACAATGAATGAATAAACAAAATGTGGTATATACAAGCAATGGAATACTGTTCAGCTGAAAGAAGAAATGCATACAGAATGCCTATGACAACATGGATGAACCTGGAGGACATTATGCTGAGTGAAATAAGCCAACACAAAAGGACAACTGTTCTATGGTCTCACTAATATGAACTAAATATGATGAGTAAACTCATAGAGTTAAAATCTAGAGTATAGTTTACTAGCAGGTAGAATGAAGCTTGAGAAGGGGGAAGTTGATGCTTAATTGCTTAATGTATGTAGAATTTTAATAAGGTTGATTGTAATGTGTGGAATTGGATAGAGTTGATGGTAACATATGAGTAAAACTAACTCTGGTGATTCGTAAATGTATTTGTGGCTGAATGGAGAATGTAGAAATATAAATGTAAATTGAAAGAAAATCAGAGAACTATCTAGGGACTGTAACATTGAACATGGTGTTGGATGATGATTGTTGTTAATAGAACAAAGAGAATAATGTTCTATGAACTAGGACAAGTATATGTCACTATTACAAAGTGTAAAGAATATGGTGACACATTGGGAAAATAAAACTATTGTAATGTATGGGCTATGGTTAACAGTAATATTGTAATATTTATGCATCAATGGCAAAGAAGGTACTATATCAATTTTAAGTATAAAAATATGGAGTATAAGGGGGTATGAAAATTTTCCATTTGGAGTAAGAAAACATCCTAAAATTGGCTGATGTGATGACAGCACAACGCTATGATGAAAATGAGAGCCACTGCTTGCACATGTTGGAAGGATGTTACAACTTATGGGACTGCATATCACAGTGAACCCTGTGGTGGATGATGGATTGTGGTTAACAGTACAAATATGGGAATGTTTTCTCATGAACTATAAAAATATGTACAATATTCACACATGGTGATAATAATACAGTGGTTGAAGGGAAACTACAACAAATAGAAGCAGTAATATTTTGATGATATATTTTCAACATTTGTAACAAATATTCTGCAGCAATGCAAGCTGTTTGTGAGGAGGGAATGTACAGGAATGCTCTATGTTATACATGAATGTTTTGTAAACTCAAAACTTCTTCAATAATATATATATATTATGATATTTAGTGTTTAAATGAGTAGAAATAATAATAGATCTATTAACTAAATAAAGTGAACTCCATCCAAGAATATGGGGATAAAATTAAATGAGACATTCCTTATAAGGTGGTGAGAACAGGCTATGGTGCATAAAGATTTAAATGCATTTCTTACAATTAGTAAACATATTATAAAAGAGGTACTAAATAACAGGTGATATTTTATATTACAAGTATGACATTCTTAATTATTTTGGCAAAGCATCATCAAGCAAAAGAATATAGTGTCCATGGTTTTATATCAAAAGAACACAGTTATCTGCATGGTTGAAGGGGAGAATAGCAAATTTCTAGAGAAAATGACTAGGGCTGTATCTTCACCCAAAATTAGTGCTTTGAGATTCAAGGATCCTATTCAAGACAGGTTTCTCAGCCTTAGACCTTGGAAAAACTTTATTTAATGGAAGAGATATGTCTTTGGGGGGTTAGATTGATGAACATAAGAAGAGTCCATGGAGCATGAATAATAAAAATGTGGATTAATTTTTATGAGAACCTGGTCTCTTGGGAACAGAAAATCAGTGGGAAAATTTTTCTGTCAAGACTAGATTCCCAAGGGATATGATGGACAAGCAGTAGGAGTAACAAAGTTCAAATGTATCTAAGGAGCAGCTGTGAACAAGCAGTTGCTTGGTTTATTAGCCATTCATTTTCCACTGCAAATTGTCTGAATTTTTTTTATAGACTTGGGTCTGACTGTTTTATTCTTTTTTATTTTTATTATATTCTTTATAAGAAGAGAGCCATGCTAAATCTTAATACAAATCTATTTAAGCCATAGTTTATTTCCCCCTTATATTAATTCTTTCCTCTATCTTGAGGGTTTTGGGATAGTGATGCCCATTATGCTTCTGATACCAATAATAAGACTTTAAAAAATACTCTTAAGTGCAATCATTTGGAATCAGGCTAACCTGGAACTGAATCTTAGTTAATGCACAAATCAGTTGTTTATTCTTTAATAGGAACCAAACCATTCTAAATCTTATTACCTTCCCCTGTAGAATGAGTGCACTTCACCAGAAGAATGGGGATAGTGGTATCCATCCAGCTAAGATGGCTGACAGATTTAATCAATATATGTGAAAAGCTTAGGATAGTTCTTTCCTGTTATTGTTATTTCTGTTCTGTTCCTATAAAAGTATAAACAACTCATCTGTGCATGAACTGAGATTCAATACCAGGTTAATCTGATTGCAAAAAAAATTGCACTTGAGTATTTTAAAAAGTCTTTTTCTTGGTAACAGAAGCAGAGCGCATCAGCATCCCAAGCTCCTCAAGACAGAGGAATGAACAAACATAAGGGGGAATACAACTATGGACTAAAGTAGATTTATTATTAATCTAGTAATGGAAGAACTAGTAACATTGATATAAAAATAGTGGTCACCAGCAGTACTGAGGGGTGGGAGCGGGAAACACAGGTGTAACATAGGATATTTTTGAGACATTGGAATCATTCTGCATGGTATTGCCATCACAGATACAGGCCATTAAACATTTTATCAAAACATATAAAATTGTGTGGTTTAAAGTGCAAAACATAATGTAAACTCTAGACCATGCTTAGAAGCGATTCTTCAATATGGGTTCATCAATTGTAACAAATACACCACACTAATGAAAGATGTTGTTACTGGTGGTAAGTGTGGGAGGGGAAAGGGTGGGGTATAAGGGCATCCTCTATACTTTTGTTTAACATGTATCTAATCAAAAGTTCCTTTTAAAATAAAGAAAAAAAACAAAAAAAAGTTTTAAATATTTCATGTTATAAATCCCCAGCATTTTGTCATTTGTTGCATTTCCTTTTGTGAATTGCTGCCTTCCTCCCTTTCTTATTTTATTTTTGTGGTGCTCAATCACTACAATATATTGAAACTGTGTAAAGATATGACTGCTTTGTCTTTGGATAAATTGAATTTTGCTCTTTTATTAGTTTTTGTGGACATCAAGGGAATATACTGTCAGAAGCAATTTTTTTTTCCTTAGAATTTCTTAGAGATGAGCAGAGTTATATACATATTTCTTTTCTTTCTACACCATTTTATTCCTTTATGTTTTTTTACTGAACTGATTTTTAAAATATTTTTATATACTTGGTAAAAAAATGGCCATTCCAAAACAATTGCCAAGTTTACAGGTAAATTAGTGGTTTATTTACTGAAATTTCTGTGTACAATTTCTAAATATTTTGGCAAACATAAGTATTGCAGAGCACATTGTTAACATGGCCACAAGTAGCCATGAAGTGCTGTTTATATGCATGTGTGTTTGCATGCTGTGTGCCTGCATGTTTTGTGTGTAGGTGTGTGCTATGTGTCTGTGTACATGTGTATTTGGTGGATGTGGTCACCAAATACCCAAAATACTCCTGGGCTCAAATACTCCAAAAGTTGTTTTCCATTATACAGAGTCCATAACACAAATGTACAGATGGATTTAAATAGAAGGTCGATTTAATTCATAGGAGCCACTTTAAACCTAATTAATAATGTGCATGGGGTACAACATATAGAAGAGATTCACCATGTCCTGAATTTTCAGCAACATTGAGGCCACCTCATTCTTCAACATTCACTGGCCCTTCTTTCATAGGAATGAACAAACATAAGGTGGGAATGCAATTATGGGCTAAAGTAGACTAATTCTTATTCTAGAAATGGAAGAATGTGTAACATTGATATAAAGACAGTGGTATTCAACCTCAATAGAATAGCCAGAGAATTTCACACCCTGTCAGGAAAGGATCACTGACCTTAACCAGCAGGAATCAGCTACAGAAGAATGACCATCACCTTTCAGAATAAGGAGGTAAACTCTCTGAGGGGAAGTTGAGGAAGTCTAGTATAGAAAATAAAGGAAGGCTAAGTATGAGAACATAGCCAGGAGACCCCACATGAAAAATCCCTGAGGGAAGGTGGCTGTTTGAGAACAAAGCTGTAATTGTTACAGCCAAAAGCCCACAAGGCCCTGGTCACAAGGCCAAATTTGAAACTCCCAGGATCAAAAGAAGCCCAGGATAACTACAAAGAGAAAGGCCATCCTGTTGATTCCCTGAAACCTAACAGATGAAGGTAGAAAGCCTACCAATTAGGACAGCAAATATCTGAGATCCCTCCTTAATATGTGGAGGGGTGAAGAAAGGCCTTTAAAAGACCTTTAAAAGACGACGTTGCTGTAGTATGCCCGTAACCATGTCTCTGGTGTGTACTTTCTCTTATCTTGTTCTTAATAAACTCTTTTACTGGCCTCGTTTAAAATAAAATGGTGTGCAAGACATGCTAGAAGAATGGATTCCATTTCCTGAGATGGTTGCTAATTAAAGGGTCAAAGTGTTTTTTTAAATTCTAAACAGGATAGAATGGTAGAGAATCACAGAAAATATCATAGAGAAACAGACATAGTACGGGCACGTACAAAATCATTTCATGAAGTACTTTGTTAGGGTGTGTGGTTTGTGTATGTGAGTGCTGTGTGTTGAGTGTGGTTTAGGTTTATGTGTATTGTCTGTATGTGAGTGTGCACAAAATTATATTACAGACCACAATGCAATTAAAGACTTTCTTACTCTGGGAAAGGGCCAATAATTTTTGGAAATCACTTCACTAAAGGCAAGGAAAGATTAAAAGAAGGCCAACCCTTGCTAATGGGAAAAGGTCCTTGAATGTTGAGATAATGAAAGGGTGAGGTTGGAGACAGAACAGGTAGCCAGTATAGGAGCCAAGGCTCTTACAGACCCAAGGGCCACAGATAGAGCTGATATTCTTGCTGCACCTACATTGTCATGGTCTCCATATCACACCCTGATCTACCTGCTATTCATGTGTCTGTCCCATGTTTATCTGACCACACTGGTTTTTTTATGGACCCATAGCTGATGCCACAGGTCTCCTTTACAGTTTTCTTTGCTGGCTTTTTCTTCTTTATCATTCTTAGGCTTTGAGTTTTGATCTGCTTTTTAACACACATAATGTTGACCCCCCAGTACTGGCCTGTACCCCATAGAGTATGAAAAAGACTTCCCACTGCATTCAATGTAAAACCTTGCATGAATTGTGACTACCTACTACTCTGACTTATCTTCTTCATATAGTACATCCCTGAGGACTTTGTGACACATGCACTCATTTCATTGTACTCTGATGTCTCCAGTAAAATGTAAGATCCAAATGAGCAGAAACTACACCAGGTTTGTTCACCTGTGTGTTTTCACAAATTAAAACACATTTTAAGTACAATGTAAATAAAGACATTAAATTATTGATCAAGGAAGCAAACCAGCTAGGTGATCTCTCAGTTCTGGGCTGTGTTGAATTAACCTCAGATGACCTCACAAAAAAGTATTGATCTGTATTTCCCCTGAGGCTTTTCTGTAGCATCTACTGGGCTCTCCAACTCACCTGGAAGGTACCCCTGAGAAGAAGGTCTCCCTTTAAAAGTCAAAATTCCTTCCTGGGTTATTGTTAATGGAGACAGAAGCTCTGACCCAGACAAGAGAGCAGCAAGCCTGGCCCCCCACCAGACTTAGAACCCCAACAAAACAGCTAAGTCCAGTCCATCCCAAGATAACAGAGGATGAGGGACACTAGAAGAGATATTTGCAGCATTTTTTTAGCTGCTCATTACCACATTTCCCTCTGTCCCTCATTAGCACTTTCCCTTGTTCCTTCATCCCTGAGCCATCATTTACCTTTGGGATACAGGTCACTGGAGAATGGAATTATCACTGCTGACTCTATTTCCAAGAGACCAGGTTGCATCAGATGAATCCAGCTTTTATTATTACTCTTCCTCAAGGATTCTGCTTCCTCTGTAGCTCTAACCTTCTAGCACCTTCTCCAACCTTTGAATAAAAGTTTTCAACATGATTAATATAGATGAAACCACCTTCACTAGTCCCTTGAATCTCCATGCATTGACATGGGGTTAGGGTATGACCCTTGTTCTTCTCTCCAGAACATTCTTTCCCCATTTTCAACAAAGTGGATACTGTGCTACTTGGATATTAAAATAGCCTTATGTGTCTATGCTCTTGTAATTGAAACTTGACCTTACGGGGTGCCTAAGGGTTGCCAACTGAGAGCCTCCTTTTTGCTCAAATGTGGCCTCTCTCTAAGCCAAACTCAGGATATGAATGCATTACCTTCCCCCCAATGTGGGATATGACTCCCGGGGATGAGCCTCTGTGGCAATGAGGGACTAATACCAAGTGCCAACTGGAAACACAACTGGAAAAGAAAAAAACTGGAATAAAAGGGGGAAAAGGTAAAGACAAATGAGTTTATGTGGCTAAGAGACTTCAAAGAGAGTTGGGAGGTCATCCCAGAGGTTACACTCAATGCACACCTCAGCAGGATCTCATAGAACACCAAAGTGGATATCACCCCACACAGAGGGACTCCTGAGGGCTCTGGAGACACCCAGGTCCTATATAAGGGGGGATAGCCCCAGAGATTGATGCCTTATCAGTGGGCTCTACTTTGGAATCTGTGTTCCTGAGAGTGACAGAGTTGGACTCAAATAAGTACTCCCTGCATATGGTCCATCAGTCCCTTCTTTTCAAACCTATATGTGAGCCTGGAGTTTGTAGGTGTACTTCCAGAGACTGGAGCCTCTGGCCTGCCTATGTGCCAGCTGTGCCTGGAATCGCGGTGGAGCTGCAACTCCTACTTTACAGCTCAATGGACTCACCCAAGTCACCTGGTGAGGAGATGACGATGATGGACAATGGCCATCCCAGGGAATGGAGAGAGCCTGCAGCTGCAGGCAGGATAATCCCATCCACCATATCCATGGGATATAAGCCCACTCTCACTTGGAGATGGAGTGGACATCACCAATCCAGTCCCCTCAGGATTGGGGGAAGAGCTGTGAACTAGAATGGACACAATGGTATTCTGTTGTAGACATATTGGGATTCAAGCAATAGAAGAAATTATAACAGTGAGGTGAAGCCAGTGGCCACTAGATGCTTTCGGGGCAGGGAGGGGAATGGCAGTTGTAATACAGGGGCTTTTTCAAGACTTGGGGGTTGTCCTGAGTGAAATTGTGGTGACAGATATAGGCCATTTTAGAGCAGCATATACCATGCAGAACTGTGTGGGAGAGAGTGTGGCCTATGATGTGAACTGTGGTCTATGCTTAGTGGCAAAGCCCCAGGATGTGTAAATCCATTGCAGGTGATGTGCCACACTAATCAAAGAGGTTTATGTGAGATGTTATGGGAGGTATGGGTGGTGAAGATCATGGGAATCCCTGTAATTTTTGTGTAACATCTATGTAATCTAAGCATCTTTTAAAATATATATGAAAAAAAAAATAAACACAGTAATAGGCTTATATGTAAAAAAAAAAGGACGGTTATATATATATATAACCAGTACCATCCTTAGTTTGATGATGCTTCTTTCCAATCAGTTAAGAATGTCCTGCCTGTAATGCAAGTATAGAGGTGTAATTTAGTCATTCATTCATAAATTATCTCTTAATTAAAAGAGGTAGGACAATGACAAACCATTAACTTTCTAATGAGGAATACAAGATAATCATGATCCAGGTTACCAAAACCTGCAGTATACTTAAATGTATTTAATACTCAGAGAAACTCCATCTCACTTAATTTTGAACATGAAGGACATATCATATTCAGGAAGAATGAAAATCAAAGATGAAGTACAAAGGAATGTACAAGATGATACATAAAAATTCTTATTTTTTAATATAAAACATATAAGAAAAAGTGCCATATTACAATCTCAATGAATTTTCAAAAACTGGATATAATCCATGGAACCAGAACTTAAACCCAAACAAAACATGGCCAGTCCCCAAGGTTCTTTTCTTTGCCCAAGGTGATTTACACATTAATGGAATATTATTCACCTACAAAAAGAATGGGAATTTACATTAAAAACAAATTTCTGGAGACAACATCAAAGGCTGTATCCTCACTCTATGTCAGAGCTTTGGAGATCTAAGGGAGTTGGTCCAGGTGGACACCTCAGTCCTAAACGTTAGAAAAATTTTAAGTCAATGGATGGAGTACATTGTTAGGAGGATATATTTGTGAAAGGCAGGAGAATTCATGGAGGAGAAATCATAGAAATGGGGTTCCCCTGACTAAGAACCTGGGCTATAGGGAACAGAGAATTAGTAGGAAAATTTTCCTTTCTGAAATTTTCATTTCCTTATTAGACCAGTGACTCACAGGGAAATGATAGCCCATGAGTAGAACTAACAGGGAAAAGTGTTAATAAGCAGCTATTTGGGGAGCTGTAAGTATCTACTTTGTTGCTGTCCCTCCTCCTGTGCAACCCTGGGCTGGATGAGACATGCTTGTTTCCTTGGGAGGCCAACTCTAACTGGATTCTGATGCCAACTATTTCCTCCTGCGTGGATGTTGAAAGAGCTTCAGTACCATCAACAATTATCCAGGGAGTAATTTTCACTTTTACATGGAGACTGTCTTAGCAACACCATCCTGGTGAGACTGAAAGCTCAGCAGAATCTGAAGGAAAAGGGTAAATTTCTCTGATTATAGTGGAATAAAGTTGGAAATCAACAAGATGCAGAAAAAGAGAAAATTCACAAGTATATGGAAAATACACAACACACTCCTAAATAATCAATGAGTTAAAGAATGAATTTTGAGAGAAATGAATAAATAACTCTACATGAATGAAAACAAGAACAAAACATATCTAGAACTTATGGTTGCAATGAAGGCAGTGCTGAGAGGGAAATTAGTAGCCCTCAATGCTTGCATTAAAAAAGAGGAAAGAAGGAAAATAAGTGACTTAACTACAAAGC
Source organism: Cabassous unicinctus (assembly GCA_029593785.1). Taxonomy (NCBI): domain Eukaryota; kingdom Metazoa; phylum Chordata; class Mammalia; order Cingulata; family Chlamyphoridae; genus Cabassous; species Cabassous unicinctus. The sequence goes on from JAQZBX010062939.1 coordinate 9,894, forward strand.
TGGAAGAACTAGAAAAGAACAGCAAACTAATCCCAAAGCACATAAATGAATGAAATAAAAAACATCAGAGAACAAATAAATGAAATTGAGAACAAAAAAATGCAATAGAGATAATTAACAAAATCAAAATTTGGTTCTTCAAGAAGATTAACATAATTGACAAAACCTTAGCTAGACTGACAAAGAAAAAAGAGAAGATGTATATAAATCAAATAAAAAATAAAAACAAGGTCATTACTACTGACCCTACAGATGTAAAGGAGATCATAAGAGGATACTATAAGTAACTGTACACCAAAAGACTAGGCAACATTGATGAAATAAAAATTTCTAAGAATGTACAAACAGCCCACACTGGCCCTAGAAGAAACAGAAGACCTCAACAAACCAAACACCAGTAAAGGGATTGAAACAGACATCAAACAACTACCCAAAAGGTCAGGCCCAGGACCAGGTGGTTAAACAGGTGAGTTCTACTAGGCATTTAAAGAAGACGTAATACAAATCTTACTCAAGCGCTTCGAAAAAGTTGAAGCGAATGAATGTTACCAAACTCATTCTATTTAGCCAACATGACCCTAATACCAAAATCCATGTAACGATATGAAAAAAGAAACTTACCAACCCATTTCCCTAATGAATACTGGTGTAAAAATCCTGAACAAAATACTTGCTAATCAAATCCAACAACACCTTATAAGAATTAGTCATCATGATAAAGTGGGTTCTATACAAAACATGCAAGAGTGGTTCAACACCAGAAAATCAATCAACATAGTACACCACATTAATAAATCAAAGAATAAAAATCCCATGATTCTATGATGGACTCAGAGAAGACATTTGACAAAATACAGCATCCTTTCTTGATAAAAATATACAAAAGTAAAGAATTGAAGGAAATCTTTTTTCATGATAAAGAATTGAAGGAAATCTTTTTTCATATAAAGATATGAAAACCTACAGCTAACATTGTACTCAATGGTGAAAGATCGGAAGCTTTCTCATTGAGATCTGGGACAAGACAAGGATGCCCACTGCATTGTTCAGTATATTGTTAGTGTTTCTTGCTAGAGCAATCAGACAAATAAAAGAACAAATGGCATCCACATCATAAAGGAAGAAGTAATTTCTCACTATTCACAGATATTATGATCCTAATCCTAGAATTTCCCAAAAATGTACAACAAAGCTGCTAGTGCTAATAAACAACTTTAGTAGTGTCAGGATAAAAGATCAATATGTGAAAATCAGTGGTGTTTCTATACACTAGTAACATGCAATCTAAGGAGGAAGTCAGAAAAATATTTCCATTTACAATAACAACTAAAAGAATCAAACATTAATATTTAGGAATAAAAACCCAGGATATAAAGCACTTGCATTCAGAAAATTATAATGAATTGATAGAAATTTAAAATAAAAAGACCTAAACAATTGGAAGAACATTCCATGCTCATAAATTGGAATGCTAAATATCATTAATATGTAAATTACACCCAAATTGATATACAGATGCAATGCAATCTGTAAAAAATTCCACCAGAATTCTTAAAACAAATGTAAAGAACAATTATCACACTTATTTGGAAGGATAGGAGGCCCAAATAAACAGAAACATCTTAAAAATGGAAAACGACATTGGCAAACTCTCACTTCTGGACTTTAAATCATATTACTTATCTACAGTGGTAAAAGCAGCATGGTACCAGCATAAAGATAGTACATAGACCAATGGAACCAAATTGATGGTTGAGAAACAGACCCCCATACCTATAGTCAAGTGATTATTGACAAGCCTGTCAAACTGAACCTGCTGAATAATAAAAGGATATTTAATAAATGGTGCTGGGAGAACAGGATTACCATATCCAAAAGAAAGAAATAAGGCCCTTATCTCATACCTTATACAAAAATTAACTCAAAATGCATCAAAAACCTAAATATGAAACTTAGAACAATAAAGCTCCTAGAAGAAAATGTAGGGAAACATCATCAAGACCTGGTGGTAGGTGGTGCATTCTTAAACCTTACATGAGCAACAAAAGAAAACATGGATAAATGGTATCTCCTCAAATTTAAACACTTCTGTGATTCAAAGGCCTTCATCAAAAAGGTGAAAATGCAGCCCAACCAATAGGAGAAAATATTTGGAAACCAAATATCTGATAATGGTATCATTTCCATGCTATATAAAAAGACCACACAACACCACAATAAAAGAGAAATCAATCCAATAAAAAATGGCAAATGATTTACTGAGACATTTCTCCAAAGGGGAAATACAAATGGCCAAAAACATATGTAAAAATGTTCCATATCACTGGGTATTGAGGAAATACAAATCAAAATGACAAAGGGATATCATATCACACTGCATAGAAATGTCATTATTAAAAAATAAAAATAAAAAATAAAAAATCAGAAAACAGTAATTCCTGGAGAGCATGTGGAGAAATATGAACACTCCTTCACTGTTGGTAGGATTGTAAAATAGTGTGGTGTCTGTGAAAGACAGTTTGGAAGTTCCTCAGAAAGTTAAATATAGAATTGTAATATGATCCAGCAAATCCTCTACTAAGAATATATCGAAAAGAACTGAAAATTGTGACACAAACAGATATCTGCACACTGATGCTCATAGCAGCATTATTCACAACTGAGAAAAGATGGAAACCACCGAAGTGTCCATTAACCAATAAACGGATAAACCAAATGTGGTATATACATGTGATGTAATATTATCCTGCAGTAAGAAGAAATGAACTTGGGACACATATGATAACAGGGATGAATCTTAAAGACTTTAAGTGAAGCGAGGTAAGCCAGACACAAAAAAGACAAATATTGAATGGCCTCAGTAAGATGAACTAAAGACTACCAGGAATGAGCCTCCCTGGCACCGAGGGATTGCTACCAAGCACCAAGTGGCAATGCGACTGGAAAATGACCTTGAATAAAAGAGGGAAAGGATAAAGACAACTGAGTTTATATGGCTAAGAGACTTCAAAATGAGTCAGGAGGTCATCCCAGAGTTAACACTTATGCAAATCTCAATAGGATCTCACAGAATTCCAAAGTGGATATCACACCAAATAGTGGGGCTCCTGAGGGCTCGGGAAACACCCAGGTCCTGTATCATGGTGGATAGCTCTGGAGTTTTGGTGCGTTACCAGTGGGCCCTACTTTGGAGTTTGTGCTCCTGAGAGTGACAGAGTTGGACTCAACTGTGTCTTCCCTGCACACGGCTCATCTGTCCCTTGTATTCAAACCTATTCTCGGTGCTGCAGTTTGTAGGTGTACATTCAGAGACATGAGTCTTTGGGCTTTCCATGTGCCATCTGGGCCCAGAACCTCCATGAAGCAGCAACTCCTACTCTAAAGCTCGTTGGACTCAACCAGGACAACTGGTGGGGAGATGATGATGGACAACAGCCATCCCAAAGAATGGAGAGAGTCTGCAGCTGCAGGCAGGATAATCCCATCCTTATTCCTCTTGGGATGTAAGTACCCTCTTAATTGGAGGTGGAGTGGACATCACCATCCCAGACTCCTCAGGAGGGGGGAAGAGCTATGGACTAGAGTGGACTTACTGGTATTCTACTCTACACATATTGTGATTCTAGCAATGGAAGAAATTACAACATTGATGTGGAGCCAGTGGCCACCAGAGGCTCTGGGGACAGGGAAAGGGAAAAGCAGTTGTAATACAGGGGCTTTTTCAGGAATTGGGAATTGTCCTGATTGACATTGCAACGACAGATATAGCCATTTTATATTATGATATAACATGCAGAACTGTGTGGGAGAGAGTGTGGTCTACAATGTGAACTATGTTCCATGCTTAATGGCCAAGCCCCAGGATGTGTTTATCAGTTGCAATTAATGTGCCACCCTAATGAAGGATGTTTATGTGGGAGGTTGTGGGAGGTGTGGGAGGTGGGGCGTATGAGAATCCCCATATTTTTTGTGTAACATTTATGTGATCTTAGTATCTTTTTAAAAAAGGATAAATAAAAATAAAACAAAGATAAAAAAAGAATTAATGCTTGGAGTTAGAACCAGAGTGTATGTTATTAAGAGATAAAAGGAGGGCTGTGAAGGAATATGGATGCTTAGTGCATGTAGAAGTTTCAATTAATGTGACTGTGTAAGTGTGGAAATGGGTAAAGTTGATGATAACACATTACAGTGAATAACAGCTGCTATGTAGATACAATTGTGGCTGATAGGGGAGTCTAGGGATGTGGCTGTTGGTTGGAGGAGTGCTGTAGAATTGTTTGGGGACTGAGTCACAAAGTGAGACAGAAGTGGATGAGAATTGTAGTTGATAGTGCAAACTCAGGAGTGACCTGTGAGCTGGAATGGATGTGGATCATTGTTGCTGGGTGGTAGGGGTGTGGAAGGACATGAGAGAAGTTCAATTGGTGTGTGAACTATGGACTGAAGTTGATAGAAATACTGTAGTGTTCTTGCATCAATGTCAAAGATGTACTGTATTAAGACTAGTGTGGTATGGAAAAATATGCCAAATGTACATTATTACAATGGTTAGTTGCAATAGTCGATATTATCTCATAATCTGTGACAAAAAAAATTCTACAGTGGTGTGGTGTGTTGGTGAAGGGGTGTTGTACGGGAATTCTACACATGTACATGATTGTTTTGTAAGTTCACAATTTCTGTAATAAAAATATGTTGAAAAATATAGGCAACTCCCACATACTCTACCCCCCCTCCCTACATTCCCACATTAACATGTTTCATTAGGTGTTACATTTATTACAATTGATGAGCACATATTGATGCATTGGTACTAACCATGGAATGTAGTTTACATTACGGTTTACATCCTGCACTGCACAATTTTATAGGTTTTTAAAAATGTATAATGGCATGAATACATCATTGCAATGTTTTGCAAAACAATTCCAAAGTCCCGAAAATGTCCCCATTTGTTCCTATTCTTCCCTCTCCCTCCTCTCAGAACCTCTGGTGGCCACTGCCTTTACATCAATGATAAAATTTCTTCCATTACTCAAATAATAATATGTCTACTTTAGTCCATACTTCTGTTGCCCACTTATGTTTTTTCATTCTTCAATCATGAGGATTTGGGGATGATGATGCCCACCCTGACTCTGATTAAGAGACAGTTACATTTCATGGGGCAGGTGTATGGAACTTTATTGCTTGCATTTGCATACAATCTCCTCTTCCTGGGATGGGTGCTGTCCATCATTATAGCTTTGTTAGTTGTCCTGGGTGAGTCTAATGGACTGCTGAGTAGGTGTTACAACTCTGCTGAAACTCAGGTTTCACCTGGCATATGAACATACTGAAGATTTAAGACTCTGTATATATATATTTATCAAGTGTAATGCTAATTAAAAGTTCAAATAAAAGGGAGCAAAAAAGCCATGTGTAGAGAAATTATAAATAAATCTGTCTGCTACATTGGGGAGCATATATTCCAAAGTGAGGTTCATTGACAGGATGTTGAATTCCTGAGATTGTCTGCCCTGCTTATAGCGTCTGGGTATCTCTAGAACCCTCATGGGCCCTGTTCTTTGAGACACTCTACTGTGTCAGGCAATGATATCCTGCTGAGAAATGCATAAGCATAACCACTGTAGTTTTGATTTGCATATCCATAAGAACTAATGATATTGACCATTTTTATGTGCTTTTCACCATTTGTATTTCCTCTTTGGAAAAATATCCATTTAAGTCTTTTGCATATTTGTTAATTGGATTGCTTGCTCTTTCATTGTTGAGTCGTATGAGTTCTTTATATGACACAGGAATAAAACTCTTATCAGTCATGTGTTTTCCAAATATTTTCTCCCACTGAGTAGGCTGCCTTTTAATATTTTTGACAAAGTCTTTTGAAACACAAAAATGTATAAATTTGAGAAGCCCCCATTTATCCATTCTTCTTTCCTTTTCACTTTTTGGGTGTAAGAATTAAGAAATTACCACCTACCATAAGCTCTTGTTCCTCCATATTTTGAACTCTGCTACTCATGACAGTTTTCCAATGACCCAATAACTGAGAGACAGTCATCCAATGGAGGAGCTTTCCCTAGGCCCCGTTTATGTCCCTGTTCCTCAGGCTGTAGATGAAGGGTTTTAGCATGGGTGTGATGAAAGCTTGCATCACTGAGGTCCCCAGATTTACCGTAGAGGAAGATGTACCTGCAGAGCTCAGGCAGATGTCAATGTCTGTACCATAGAACAAGGAGACAACTGACAAGTGAGACCAACAGGTGGAAAAGGCTTTATACATACCATCAGCTGAAGAAATTTTCAGAATGGAGACAGTCTAAGAATAGGGTCCCAATGACAAGAGAAATATGTGTAGCAGTAGCCACAAATACAAAAATATGTTATTAATGTGGGTATCAAAAAAGGTAGCACATGCAAGGAAAATATTGTTGGAATTTAAATGAGGATTCCATTAAATATGTAAATTAATTTATAAAAATTTGACATTTTTCTCAAGTTCACATTTCTATTCCAGTAACAGAAAATTTACTCTAAATATTTAAGTACCATTTTGGTAAAAAATCTTGCAAAGGTGTTTACAAATATCGTGCTTATTTCTTGTTAACAATATTTTGGGTTTAATGTCTGAAAGGATGAGATTCCTCCCTCCATTATGTCAAGGATATTATGATTATATTAGGAAATCTTTTGATTTTTTGTATTTATCATGTCATATGAGTTTTCTAGATTTTCTTATTTTAACAATTTTTCTCAAATGCATCTACATTCTCCAAATAACTTATAACATGTTTTCCATAAAATTCATAAGAGCCATTGCTCTTTTATATCTTATAGCTTTGATTTGAAATTCAAGACAATTTCAAGAATAAT
>JAQZBX010062940.1:0-16788 GCA_029593785.1 Cabassous unicinctus
AAAATTTTGGCTAATGCTGTGAGTTGTGTTTCTCATACATATGTATATATATATATATACGTAAGTTTCCCAATATGAAAAGAAAAGGACTTTCAGCATCAGTAATAACACATTTCCCTTTTTCAATTTTGGTTCAGGAACACAAATATGAAATGGGCCAACAACAGTTCTTAATTTACTCTGAAAGTAATATCCTTTAATTTCTATAGGAATATCAAGAAATAAAAGTATTATTCATTACTTTGCTAAAATATGCAGACTGAAACTGTAGAGAAGCAATTTAATTTAAAAAAGATAATGGATCCCATTGAAAAGATGGTATGAATGGTGAGCATCTATGGGAACTAGATTTAGAACTTGGAACAATGAGTCATGTGTAGACTTACAAAGATAAATGAGTTCTGAGGAACATGGAAGGGCCATCTTCTGTTAAAGATAACGTGATGACTACCAGAAAAATTGAACAAATTGTCCAGATTCACCAAGTGAGTTTAAAACTGTGGTAGCAATCATTCTATTTCTCATTTAGGCTGTTGGAGTATCTTGGTTTTATTTATGGTCCCGATTCTGTCTTTTATTTTCAAACAAATATTTTTGGGCCACTCACTATTTACCAGTAAACTCATAGTTACTCAATAATTTACCTACGTTAACTCATCCAATAATCCACCCTCCCAAAAAAAAACATTTTAAGGAGGTGCCATTTTTACTTATATTTTGCAAATAAGAAAATTGAGGCTTAAAAGAATATGGACCTTGCTTAAGTTATTGTAAATGATTTACTTAGGATATAAGTGCTAGTCTTATCCTTTCAAAAAGTTTAAGCCCTTAAACAAAATGAACCAAGCTATAAGGTTTATGCTTTTGTTTTTGCTTTTTGCCATCAACCTTTAAGGGTTTTATTTAATTAATTTATTTATTTGTTTTTAAGATACTTAGATTACATAAATGTTACATAAAAAAATGTAGTGGATTCCCATATGCCCTACCTCCTATCCTCCCACATTAACTTCATTAGTGTAATAAATTTGTTACAATTGATGTTTTCAGTGGTATAGCTTAGCTCTGCTTTTGTGGAAATTTCTTCAGTATATTTAAAGTATGCTTCATATAGGGATGCAGATTATTTTTTTTTTAATCCTCAATATAATTTGTCTGTCTTGTCTTACTTGGAGAAAAACATGGAAGGAAATAAATTCCTGCTTTCAGATATCTCTAGGGTTTCAAACTTAGACCCAAAGGACCTAGGAACCAATAAATTACCCAAACAAATTTAGAATGTGCTCAATGGAGCCAGAGCCATTGCTAAGCAGGTGAGTCAGATGGAATCTGCACATGGAGCTCATCTGCCTATTACAAACCTCTCTTAATGGTGAGCTGTGATATTAGATGAAACTCACTACATTCAGGGATAATACCTCTAGTATCCTTCATTTTTTGTTCTGTGTTTAACAGCACTTTCTATAGGAAGACCGTCTATTTACATTTAAAATACTACTTTACCAACCCACTGTCTTCCTTCTATACTCCTTCCCTTCCCTCCATCTCTCTCTCTTTCATTCCCTCTCTCTCTCTCTCCCTCTCTCTCTCTCTCTCACACACACACACAATACTTAAAGACTCCTTGTTGAATTAAACAGAAAGCATCCTACACTTTACCCTCCTTCCTGCAGTAGTACCCAGAAAAGAAAGTTTATACTACATGGCTCGTGGAAGAGATACTCAGAGACCTATGAAGTTTCATATCTAAAACTATGCTCTAAGAATGAGTCACCAAGAATAACTCTACACTAAGTGCTAGTAATAGTGGTTTTTTGGCTTGTTTTGTTTTTGTTTTTAAATCCATCCTTGGATTCTTGGAAATGCTGTATATAAAGGTGAATTAAAAATGGATGCTCACTGTAATTTTTGAAACCTGAAATAAGGCTTAAACTCACCGGTATTTCATTTTACTGCTACTGCCTCTTAAAAAGGGTATTTGACATAAAGCAAGGATTCAAGGTAACCGACTGAAACCTGTGCTTCTCAACCTTTTCCAGAACATTTGTATTGATGTTGGAAAATATGGGGGGAGCATCTTATGGCTGACGAAGGCACTGTGTCGGGATATCTGTAGTGCACTGGTGGTACTTGGTGTGCCTCTGCAGTGTGGCTGGTAAACTCTAGTGAGGAAACCAAGTTTGGTGCAGCCTTGGAATGGAGGACATTCCAGCTTGGAAAAGCCTTGCAGACCCTGATAGAGTACAGGGCAGGGTCTGGGTAACACATGTTTGTGAATAAATCAAGAAGCATCTTGATGAATAAAACAATTAATAGGAAAGAGGATGTTTCCCAATGGCCACTTTTTCCCTCCCTATTATTAAACACTCTGTGCAAAGCATTATCATTGTATTAGATGTGGAAGTGGCAGTAGACACATCAAAAACATGTCCTCAGTCCTTCAGTAACAAGGCAAACTCTTTAAAAATTAGGATAAAAAGGAGATTTAATCCATTCTGCAATCATGTACTGAGAATCTACATGGGCAACATAGAACCTATAGAATCTAGGAGAGAACCAGATAGATGAAATCCTGTTCTTAAATATTTAACCAGTTATCAGAAAGGATTAAAAACGATAATTACTAAAGAAATAGGCATGAAATAACTGGGCATTGATATCCTTAAAACTATCCTTGTCCACATAGCCCTCGGTGTGTCTTTTTTTATATGGATAGGTTAGGCACACTCCAAATGAATTCCGCTGGCTGGTGGAATCACGTACTCAAACTAATTCAAATATAGGTTAGTCAAAGAAAACCAAAACAGAAATAGATAATCTTAAAAATATGGCTAAACACTTCTTGACATTCCAAATCACTGAATTTGTTCTTTAGGCTCCATGCTCTCAAACGTGGCTATAGATTAGATGAGACTTTTAAGATGATGGTTCCTTCAGAGCATCCTAGAGAAACAAATTGCAGGCTATGAAGAAAAATTACTTTTAAAAATGCAGAGGAATTGAGAGAGTTGTATGGATGATATATACTATATTTTATGAATAATTTAACAGATTTTCATGGGTAATTTTTTTTCTATGTGACTTGTTAGTTTTGAATTTGGAATTTAAACTCCAGTTTAATATTCAACCTCACTATCACTTAATAATAATAATAAGCCTCACTTAATAATAACTATTTACCATAGTTAGTGTTCTCATTGATAAATTTATTTTCCCATATAGTTAACTGTGATTTGGTTTGACATGTGCCTTATAATCACCACAAATCCTGAAGTTCCACAAGTTCAATGAGGAAACCATAATTTACGGATTGTCTTTGTTATTTTAAATAAAAAGAATAATGATATAAATAAACCTCTTCCTCCACAACCATCTTTTAAAGTGAAGATGGTCTACTTTAGTTTCACATCATATGGTAACCTTATAATTATCCTCAACTGTGTTCAAATCATAACTTCATAGCTGAAATTGAAATAAAAGACTGAGAAAATGTTTAGTGTATTCAAGTCTCAAATGCAAGTAAGAGAACCCGTAATTCTGAATATTCTCGAATGCAGTGATTATCTTACTAAAAAGGATAGCATTAGATACTTAACTTTTTAAATTTGCAGGCCTCTGCCATTTTAACTTGGCAAACTACTGTTGATAAGCTACAGCTTACATCTTTGTCTTCTCTAAGCCTTAAATATTTAGTGTGATGCTGTGGAAAATGGATGTATCTGCCAGCCCTATGGTTCTATCCTGGTGATTAAAGCTCAGGGAGAAAGTCACTACCACTTTGGGCAGTTTTGCATATTGATAAGGAATATGGTCTCTGCAGTGAGACATACCAGTCACATCCATTCTCCATCATCCTCTCTGTGCAACAAGAGGCAAAAGCCTTATTTTTGTTTAGGTTTCTTTTTAAATTGTTAATCAGTTAGTGAGAGTCTAGCGTGAAGGAATTCATACATTACACTAAATACAGTGTCTGATAAAGGCAACACTCTTAAAACAGATGAAATAACAATAGCAGTAATAAATTAAATCTGAACTGTTAAGAGGTTAGGCTTACTCTTTCTAGGCACTTTCTGTTATTAATATTTTATGATTCTACTTTCTGAGAAATAATTCCAGGAGAAAAAATGAAATTCAGGAGGCCAATATTGAGCAAAATGAGAATAGTCTTCTTTCATAGGGCTGGTAGAAATATAAATAACAATTATTCTTAAACATGCATCAAGAGCTCCCTCTTCCTATATAGCTTTTCATAAAACTTTGTTTAAAGCTGCATAGTTCCTTCAAATATGTTGTTAAAAGTAAAATCTAGTAGAGGAAATGATCTGGTTATTTGAAGCCCTAGAAATATATTGACAAATATTTATAGGAAAATGTTTATCTACATGCACTTTAGAATTACAAGCTATGTGACAAACTATTTGATTTGTTAACATTTTTGCAGTAAACACACAAAAATATGGTGAACTTTGAATTGGGAAAAAAACCGTCTCTTTAATTTCTATATAAATAAAATTGGATGTTTCCCTGTATCTCTGATCAATTTTCTTTTAGCCTTTATAATAAAGCATAAATTCTGTGTAAATGGGAGAGGAGATATAATCATGGCACATATATAATTATTTTATTTTCATATTTTTTTAAAATATGTGAAATGTACAAAAGTGAAAAATGGAGTACAAATGTTGATCCTTTTGAGTAATATAGTTTTTGTGCTGCCATATTTATATGGTTAGAAAAGGCAGTAGTAGCCAAAACATTAACATTTTAGTGGTGGTTTTCTCACTTGCTTTCATTCAGATGAAAAGTCATTAACAAACATCTTCCTTTATTTTTAAAATTTACAAAGCAAAATAACTTTTAAGAGGACTATATTGAAAATGAAAGACTTTCTTCCCTGGAACAAAACGGCATGTGATTAGATGGTAAGGTCCACATTTTGACCACATGATCACAAGATTCAAAGCCATATGACAATAGGAATCACCTTCCCCCCATTGTCATGAACTATGAGATGTGTCATTTTAACCTTCAACTGCAGCAAAAATCCACCAGAAAAAAATGGCTGATGATAATGTCCATTATGGCACAGAATTAATTCTCAAGAGAATCACAGACTGGCCAGAGCTGCAGGCCCCATGTTTTGTGGTGTTTTTAGCCATCTATCTGGTCACAGTGTTGGGGAATATTGGATTGATTATCTTAATCAAGTTTGACTCTCAACTCCACACACTTATGTATTATTTCCTGAGCCACTTGGCTTTGTTGACCTTTGTTATTCCTCTGCAATTACCCCAAAGATGATAGTGAATTTTGTTGTGGAATGCAACATGATACCTTTCTATGCTTGTGCAAAACAACTGGGCTGTTGTCTCACTTTCATGATTACCGAGTGTTTCCTTTTAGCCTCCATGGCCTATGATCACTATGTAGCTATCTGTAAGCCCCTGCGTTACTCAAAAAGAGTCTGCATTCAATTAGTGGCTGTTCCATATATATACAGCTTTCTGGTTGCCCTATTCCATACTATTATCACTTTTTTTTATAACATATTGCGGGCCCAATGTAATTAACCATTTCTATTGTGATGACCTTCCCCTCTTAGCTCTATCCTGCTCAGACACACACCTGAAGGAAAATCTAATCTTTGCCCTTTCTGGCTTTGATATAATCTGTTCTTCTTCAGTTGTCCTCATTTCCTACATCTTTATAATTGCCGCCATTATAAGGATCTGCTCTACCCAGGGATGACGCAAGGAATGGTTCCCACATGTTGGCTGTTACTATTTTCTATGGCACATTGATATTTTTGTACCTACAGCCCAAATCAAACCACTCTCTGGACACAGATAAAATGGCTTCTGTATTTTATACAGTGGTGATACCCATGTTGAACCCCCTAATCTGTAATCTAAGGAATAAAGAGGTGAAAAAAACCTTGAAGAAAGCCTGGGATAAAGGTTGTGAAACCTTAAAGATATTGCAATGAAGAAAATAATAAAAATGCTTTATTAAAGAAAATCAAAGAAATAAATCAAGCTTTCTGTTGCTTATATTTCTTGTCATTCTTTTCCAACCAACTGAAAATATGAGTTTCTTTAACAGATCTTGACATTTTATACAAGGATCAAGGGCAAATTGGAAAGTCAGTATGAATTAGAGAGTCCTGAGTCCATCAGCATTTATAGACTACAGAAATTATATCGAAAAAAACACAAAGACACACACATACATATCCCAAGTATAGGTGGCAGCATGTTTTTGCCAGAGCTCTGAATTCTGGAACAAGACTGCCTGAGTTTACTATTTCCTTTACTTCCTAGCTGTGCAACCTTGGACAACGCACAAATTCTGTGTGGCTCTGTGTGTAATTCTGGAATACAATAGGTGATAATAGGGCCATCTAAATGTTTGTTATATAAATTTTTGATACATAAATGTTATACATAATTTAAAATTAATTTATTGAGCTTTCAAAAGAATAGCAGTCTTTAAGTAAAAGGGAGAAAGCCTGGCTAATATCTACTTTCTTCCAGGCACTTAAGTAATCCTGATTCTTCTAAGCAAACAGGACTAAGAGATGGGTGAAGTTGTATTTCCAGGTCTCAAGTATTTATAAATTGTCTAATGTCACAAAACTAGTTATTTAAAATTTACAAATGCAAATTCAAGTCTATCTGACTTTTGTTTTCTTAAATACCATTATTATGAATAAAGGCTATTCTAATATATTGGATTTAATGTGTCATTATCAGATTTTTTTATAAAAACAATCATTGCTTTTGTTCTAAATAGAATTACTTGGAAGAACATGGTGATAGGAAATTGTGTTTTTAAATAAGTAAATTTCTGTATATGCATATTGGTTTAATTAAAAATAGCCTTAAGTGGTGATGTCATTTATTTGTACCTGCTGTTTATGAAGTCATTCTTGTGGAATCATGACATATAACTAAAAAATTAATGATCAGTATGCTTTTGTATTTTGAAATTTCAGTAAAAGCAATTCTAAATTAGTGATTTATTATTATTTTATATTTTAGCATTTTTGAATGATATTTTGAAATTAGTGGTCATTGCATAGGATACAACTTGGGGTTTGCAAATGCATAGTAATTATTTCCTCCTCTGCACTTAATTTTCAAATAATTCAGATATACTGTCATTAGGTCCTTTTAGAACCTTGTGCTTGAATTTTATTTTATTGTTATTTATGTATTTATTTATTTATTTTTAAAAGATACTAAGATTACATAAATGTTTCATAAAAAGTGTAGGGGATTCCCATATGCCTAACTCCCTCCCTTTACTACACTTTCCCACACTAACAACATCCTTCATTAGTGTGGTACATTTGTTACAATTCATGAACACACATTGGAGCACTGCCACCAAGTGTGGATTATAGTTTACATTATAGTTTACACTAGCTGCACACATTTTTATAAGTTTGACAAGATATATAATGGCCTATATCTCTTACTGTTACATCATTTAGGACAATTCTAATGTCTGGAAAATGCCACCATATTACACCTATTGAATTCTCAAGTTTTTAAAGCAGGTTTAAAAGAGAAACTCGTGTTTCCACTCACACCACTAAGGCATGCGATATGCATTTATTTTGGAAGATACATACATTACTCGCATATTACATACACAACACATAGAAGTATCGTAGTCAGTCTCTTCTTTAACAGGTAAAGAAATTCATGTATAGAACACGATCCATCTTAGGAACACTGGTCTTCAACGGTTTCACTGCACCTCTCTGCTTCATAGGATTATTTAAAACAGCAATGCTTAAACATTAATTGAATTGGAGTTTTCATGTCTTTAAACATTTTTATTTCCCTACTACTGACAATCACTTTTTAAGTTGACCCTGGTTTTCTCAGAGATTTCAGCTAAGAAATTCAACTGTATTGGATAGTCATGTGATTCAGCTCCTTCCTAGGCAGAAACTCTTCTGTGCAGCCTCTGAAACATTTCTCTAAGGGTTACTTTAGGAGGGTGATTTCTTCTGAAATGTCACTCAGTCAAAATCTCAAAATCAACTTTATTCATTTTCTCTCCAGGTTTATTTTTTAAAAATACGAATTTTTCATCTCCCCTTTGGTGTCTATGATGTTTTTGTATCTGGATATAGATAGAATCAAAATGCTGAAAAAAAACTAACAAAAAATGAATCTTTGACAGGGTCTGAGATTAATGAAGAACAGGACCAATTTCAGAAAGATTTCACCCTGAATTTGAGTTTTGCTACTACTAGTTGTATAAAATAGAAAGTTCCAGTTATTAGTAAAAAGAAAAAAGAAAAATGCTCACCTCAAAGGCTAGGTATGAAGATTTCAATATAAATATATGTAAATACCTTTGCACAAAGACTGGCATTTAATAGAAGCTGGATAAATATCAATATTATTATTATTGCCAGTGACATGAACCATCGCATCATCAAGACATTTTTTGGTATCCACAACTTAATAGTATATAATTTGAATAAAAATCAAAGCAACTTTTTTTGGACATGAATATTAAAATCTTTAGACCCTTATGAGGTTTTTTTTAGCCTTAGCAACTTTTTAACTATTTTCAGTTTAGTCAAGAATGCTTTGTTCTAAAAATAAAAGGGCCCTTTCTGTATAACTTGGTACTTTAATATGTTGTATTTGAATAAAGCATACTAATGATAATAAAAATAATAAAAAAGTAACTTTTATTGTTTGCCATTTCTTACCCCTATTCTAAAAGTTTAGAATTTATCAACTCATTTAATCTTCTTATCAGCTTTAAGTAGTACATCCAATTATTTACAATTTTAGAGATGCAAAATGTGAAACACAAGTAAGTAAGTAACTCACCCAAATTTACACAGCTAATATATGACGTAGAGTCACATATAATCATGTTCAAAATGCAGAAACTAATATTTCCAAAATAGATGAATTAAGTGGTCTGTAATAATTTTAACAATGACAATCCAACAAAGAGATAATTTAAATATGCATTAAGTTAAAATTTCCTTAAAATATGCTTTAACATAATTACAAAATCATTTTGCAGAGGCACAGGATTTTCAGGAATGCATCTAGAATCTAAGTATTAAATGTTTAATTTACATTTTTCTGTCTGTTGGTTTATAATTCCCTCACATTTTCTTAAATATAGTTTTTATTTAAGTATTGGGTCAGAGGAGCCCATATTCCATCTATATATTTTCAAAACAATATTAGTTGTAATCTATGAAGAAGAACTAACGATTATATATAGATATTTTTATTTCCTTATGCTTTCCTCTTGGCAATTGATTCAGTCTGTTAGTAATTAAATTAAGCATAGAATGTTGGAATTTTATTATATATGTAATCACACATGTGGAGGATCACTGAGATCATTTCTCCTATGAGTCATGTAGGAAAATTATACCTCAGAGCACAGACATGTTAAGGGTCATTTAACTGGGTTCTAAGGCAGTTTTATAATAGCAAATAGGACACAGTGATGTCTGTGGAATCTAGTTAGATTTTTGTTGTTTTTATCTATAATTTTGTTTTTCTTTAGCCTCTGAGCCAGGTTAATGACACTCCTTGGGCAAAACTCCTGTCCCCCATCACTGAGCACAGCCCAAACTAGTAATGATAACACAGCAGCTGCCAAGGGGCGCAGTTACCCAGTCCACACCTGGCTCTCAGCACAGCTGCCAGGAAGGTGAGAGCCCTGACAGTAGTCTCACAGCCCAGTGTGCCATTCAACCTGCCAGGATGGTGCCGGAGTACAGTTACAGCTGAAGACTCAGGAGCTGGCCTCTTAACACACAGCAGAGATCCCAGAGGAATGCTGACCATGTTCTCAGGAGCCTTGCTCTCACTGATACAGCACCGAAGGGTGTAGGGGAATGGGGGATTCTCAGACACCTTTGAAGTCAACATCACTGACAGGCAAAAGGATAATAATGGCAAAAGGGTCTTCTGCCCTCTATGTGGTGACCTTTCCCTTTCCTTTCCTTTCTAGAGCTTATGAGTATATTCTGTGCCAGACTCAGGATTACATAACTTGCTAATGGTTTTTGAACTTATAATTTTTTTAAATTTAAATCTGATTTTTAAGTGATTTTTTGTGAATCACTGTTCAGCTTTTTAAAAACTTTTCAACGTTGTACAACTCTCCTTGGAAGCATAGGATATTCATTAAAAATTGAGTTTCACAGTTGGATAAAACTGAATTCAATCTTGTTTCTTCCAATTATTAGCCATTTATATATATATTATATATATATATACACACACACAAGATTTTATATATATATATATATATATATATATATGTTAGTAAGTTACATAAACTGCTTTTAAATCATTTCTTTATAAAATAAAGAATCATATCCACCTCAGTTGGGGTTATGAAAATTAACTAATGGAGTCCACTTAAAGTGCTCTTCCCAGCACCTGACATAGAAGCATTCAATAGCGCTATTTTTTTTTGAAAAGTTTGGAACTGAAGAAAGTCATAATTTGTTAATCTAATCTTTATTAAATGTATGAAGAATGACTTTTTTCTTAGAAAAAGATGCACATTTTAAATAATATTGAGTAGCAGGTGTTGATAAACATAAAACAAGTAGTTTAAACTATGTTGATCAACCCACAGAAGTAAATTTAAAAGCATTAAATTGTTTGAATGTAACCAAGATAATACCCCCTTGGTTTTTAGTTTTCAGTTGCTGGTTTTAAATTAAGCATACCATGCTGCAACCATTTCTAAAAGGGCAATCATCTTATTATCTTAGATCAAATCAAATGAATCATTGTTACAATAATACTGTAATTCATGAAATAAAATAGCAATGTTATGAAGTGCTAGCTATTTACCAGGAACTGTACAATTCCTGTTTTATGTATCATCTAATTTGATCCTCAGAATCAGTATAAGAGAAAGGAACTACTACTCCATTTAGTAGATAAGAAAACCCAGGCACAGAAATGTGAAGTTACCCATGCTAACAGTGATTAACTGGAAAAGCTAAAATTGTTAGCCAAACTGTTTTAATGAAGAGTGCAAGTTCCTAGTCACACACTTACATACATATAACAGGCAGCAAATTATAATGGTATGAGCTGCCCCAGTGATCTAAACTGATACAGAATCAGTGTCAGTAAATGCTCAATATCAAAGTAATTCTGCTCTTGCTACCTTCTCCAGCAATTATCCAGAGTGTTCAAACCCAAAATGTCTGCTCTTAAAATGTTACATGTTTTCCACATTATTAGATGGTTATCTATTTCAATACAATCCAAAATTTCTCAATATCACACAGATTTCAGATAAGGCCACTATTTCCCAATATGTTTGTGTGTGTGTGTGCTGAGAAATGATGTGATGGCCATAAAGGATTAAGATTCTCTTTCTCTCTCTCTTTCTCTTTCCTTTTCAATTCAACAACTCAAGTAAAATTTACAAAATGCCTTTCATGTGGAAATCTTTGACAATGAAATGGTGGTTTATTCTCCATGAGACTAAGGAGCTACAGTTCAGAAAATTGTGTTTGAGAACTTAAAGTAAGGGATTTGACTCTGTCATTTACCAGCATTATGACATTAGAAAAGGCACAATTCAGAGCATTCTTATCCCTGTCCAGTGATTCTTCAGTTATTTGAGAGACAAATACAACTTTTCTGCAATGCTCTTCAGTGCACTTTTTATCTCCTGATTTCTCATGCTGTAGATCAATGGGTTTAGCAAGGGAATTACCACCACATTAAACACTGAAGGAAATTTGAGAATGGCTTGACTTGGGCAGTAGGAACATAAAAATGATTGTCCCATAAAATACTGTGATAAAAGTCAGGTGGGAAGCACAGGTACAAAAGGCTTTCTGTTTTCCTTCAGCAGAGTGGATCTTCAGGATGGCGAACAGAATGAAGACATAAAAAATTGGCACAATCAAAAGAGAGCAAAGTGTATTGGACCCAGCAATGATCGATAGCATGAGTTCTTTGATGTGCATGTCAGAGCAGGCCAGCGCAATCAAGGGGACATCATCACAGTATAAGTGGTTTGATCACATTGGAGTCACAAAAAGACAAGCAGAATGTTGCCAACATCTGAACAAGACCCACAGTGAATCCATAGAAGTATGTGTTGGCAATCATTCGAATACAGAGTTTCCGAGGCATGAGAATGACATAGAGTAAAGGGTTGCAGATGGCAACATACTGATCATACGCCATAATTGAAAGCAAGAACATTTCACAAACTGAAAATGTGATAAAGCAGCACACCTGAGTGGCACAGGCATAAAATTTTATACTTTTAACTTCCTGCAGAAATTTCACCAAGGTGTTTGGGGTGACAGATGAAGTAAAAGAAAAATCAACAAAAGCCATATGGCTGATGAAATGGTTCTGATCCACAATAATCTTATGTTGAACACACTCAAAGGAGAATTCTGATGGGTTCTCTCTGTTATTTTCATGTGAGTTTCTTCTTTCACAATGCAGAGATTTGTTCTAGGCAGAAATTAGAAAACATAAAATTCTATGGGAATTTTAAAAGGTAGAAAGATATTTTATTAAAAATTTTATACAATTGAAACATCTGTTATATGTATATTTTAATAAGAGGAATTAATGATTGAGAATTATCTGACCATAGATGTCAAAATATTTTTTTAAATTATCGATATTTGGAACACTTTAGATAAAATTCTACTAATCCATTTGAAATTTCTTATTTAAAAGAAATAATAATTAAAAAATGATTCCAGAAGGTGAATTTTTGTTTATAAAAGACAACAAACAACATTTTGGATCCTGATTATCTCTATACCATAGGTTTGACACAATTTTAATTTCGATTTTGTTCTATGTATATATATTCCAAGTTTTTCTTTAATTGTGAAAATTTACTATTTGTGAATTGAAGGAAATGACAAACCTCAGAAATGTGAATAACCTAGTTTTTTTTTAAATATTCATAACAGAATTAACAAAAAAAAATAAGTGATTCAGAAAACACACTTATCTTGTGTCTTCAAACTTGTGTAGCTCTTGCTGTCACATTACTAAACTCTCCAACATCTTCAATCATTTAATTCTCCCTTTTTAATCTGACACCTAGCTTTCCCTTGAAAACTGTTTCTCTCCCGGTCACATCTCTGCAGATCGGTCAATTTGCACATATTTCAAAATTGGGAGACAAGGTAAGGCATCTGTTTTAGTTTCCCAAAGGGCTACCAATGAAAAGTACAACAAATGAGTTGTCATTTATGAAACTTTCATTTGGGGTAAAAGCTTACAATACCAAGACTGTGAAAAGTCCAAAATGAGGTACCATAAGAGGTGTTTTCTCACCAAAGTCAGCTACTGTTGGTTCTGTTGTCCAGGAATGAGGCAAAGCAAAATGGTCACTGATCTCAGCCTTCCCCTCTGGACTCACCATCTCCCCTTGAGCTACTTCATGGACCCAGACTCTTGGGGGCTTTGTGCTTGAGCAATTCTCTAGTTCTCTTTCACATGGCATGATCAAATATGGCAGCTTCCTTTCCTTATGTCTGTCTGTCTCTCTCTGTGTCTCTGTTTTATATCAGACTCAGCAAGAAGGTGGAGACTCTATTTGCATCACACCACACTGAGGTAATCAAGTTAAAATGGTCTTTCACCCATAGGAATGGATTCGTACTCTTTTTGGGATTCATAAAAGAATTTCAAACTGCCACAGCATCATTAAGACATAGCTTCAAACTTATTACTACACTCTTATTTGAATAAACTCTATTGATATTTTGAGGTTTATATCCATTTCTATTGTCATTTATAGCTCTCCAGGTCATTCTGTTTTTTATTTAATTTTTATTTTTTTAAATATACTTAGATTACATAAATGTTACAGAAAAAATATAGGGGATTCCCACATGCCCCACTCCCCACATCTCCCACACTTTCCCACATTAACAATATCCCTCATTAGCGGGGTACTTTCATTGCAATTGATAAACACATTTTAGAGCATTGCTACTAAACATGGATTTCAGTTTTCATTGTAGTTTACACAATCTCCAACCCAATTCTGTAGTTTATGGCAAGATATATAATGGCCTGTATCTATCATTGCAATGTCATTCAGGACAATTCCCATGTCCTGAAAATGCCTCCATATTACACCTGTTTTTCCCTCTCCCTGCCCTCAGAGCCTCCAGTGGCCACTGCCTCCACATCAATAATATAATTCCTTCCATTGCTAGAATCACAATAAGTGTGAAGTAGAATACCGGTAAGTCTACTTTAGTCCATAATTCATTCCCCAATCCTGAAGTTTCTGGGATGGTGATGTCCACTCTACCTCTAATTGAGAGGGGGCTTTGATCCCATAGGGCCGGGGGATAAAACTTTCTTGCTTGCAGTGGTAGACTCTCAGTTCCTTGGTATGGTGGTTGTTCCTTATCACCTCCTTGTGAGTTGTCCTGGGTGAGACCAATGAACTGGAGAGTAGGTGTTGCAACTCCCTTGAGATTCAGAACCCAGCTGGCACATGGACAACCCAAAGATTTTAGTCTCTTGGACGTATACGTACCAACTCTAGTACCAATCATAGATTCAAAAAGAAGGACAGAAGAGCCATGTGTTGGGAAAGCACAACTGAGTCCAACTCTGTCACCCTAGGGAGCATAAATTCCAAAGTAAGGCCCACTGGCAAGGCACCTAACTCCTGAGCTATCTGCCCTGACTATAGTGTCTGGATGTCTTCAGAGCCCTCAAGAGCCCTGCTATTTGGGGTAGTATCTACTTTGGCAGTCAATGAGATCCTGTTGAGCCGTGCATAAGCATGACCTCTGGAATGACCTCCTGACTCACTTTGAAGTCTCTTAGCCATATAAACTAATTTCTCTTTGCCATTTCCCCCTTTTGGTCAAGATCTTTTTCCAGCTGCATTGCTAGTTGGTGCTTGATAGTAATCCTTAAGTGTCAGAGAGGCTCATCCCAGATAGTCATAACCCACAATGGGGGTAATGCATTTTTATGCTGAGTTTGGCTTAGAGAGAGGCCACATAAGCAACAAGGAGGCTCTCAGGAGGTAACTCTTAGGTACCCTATAATAGTAGGTTAAGTTTCAATTTCAAGAGTAAAGGTTCATAAGGACAGTCAATGGACCATCCTCCTTCACTAGTCATTGCCCCTGTACTCAGGGGATTCTTGCTGTTCCATTAGAGAATGTAGCAGAACTCTCTCAAGATAAGGGTTCAATATTCTTTTGGTTATTGTGTGAATCTCCACTCACTATGGCAATGCTCCATGAACATTTGAACACATTTATATGCTTTATATGTATGCCCAGGTGAGATTCCTCCCATTTATCCCCCATCACTGACATCCTGCATGAATGATCCTCCCCTGCCACAGTTGCAACCCTTCTGTGATCCAAAACCTTTTCAAAAATGAAGCCAATAAAATAATCAAATACAATTAATAAGAAAATGAAATAATAATGATAGATTTAAAAATAAGAAATAAAATACAAAAATAATTTTAAAAGATAAAAATAAAGATAAAACTTGGATAATAAAAAAAATGAAAAAAATTTTAAAAGATTTTTGACATTTTGCCTTTCATCACTCTAAGATCTGTTGTCCAGTATGTACATTGACATTTTTTCCATTTATTCACCCAGTGTCTTACTTTTTCATTTTGTCTTCAAAGAAGTTTCAGTTTACAGAAAATTCATGTTCCTTTTATTTCAGAAAAGATTTTGCCACCAAGATTATTCTATCCCTCTTCCACAATCTTGTTATCAATGACCACAAAGGACATACATTTAATAATATAGCTTTTCAGATTCATGATATCTTATTATCAGTAACAATCCACTTGAGTTTCCCACCCATGACTCCATTTTGGACCTTGTTTCATCTGGAAATTGATCAAATTCTAAATATCCAAAATGAAACATTATGTTTTGACTGCAACCTTTGTCCCTTTCTTTTACACCCTGGTTGTGACACTACAACTTTTAATTTATTCACTCATATCACTATTTCTTAAGCCTCACTAATTATTCCTTATAAGTTATATCACTTTCTTTAATCAATTCTTCCCCTACACAGCTTAGATTCCATGATTTATTGTTATTGGCAACATAGTAAACTTTCTTATCATATTTCACTCCAGACACACCAAAATTTGGTATTTGAGGAATTTTCTCTTACCAATCTTACCTATACTACCAAGAACACAATCCATGCAAAAATGAGCAATTACAAAATTAAAATATTTAAAATCAAATAGTCATTTACATTTGCTTTTTTCTGAATAAACTTTCTATTTCCCAGTCTGTGTTAATATTTCAGATGCTCTGCATTTTTTCATCCTTTCCAATACCATTTCCCTCAGTTGGCATTTCAGTAGATGTCAATAATTCTTTATCAGAGGAGAATTTAAAGTAACAAAATGAACTTGTAAACTTCTTTTCACCAGTTGCAAAAACCTTCTTGCATCCACATTTATCTTTTCCAATATTTTGGCAGACAGTGTTTTCTTTCTAATAATTAAACTTATATTTCAGTTCCCTTACTCTTTGTCTCATATAATATTTCCCTTTTTAATCCATCTTTCCCATCAATCTAAAAACAAGATATATGCAAAAAGCTTACCAGTGTCCTTGAATTTCTTTTCTTCTACTTTTACCTTTTTTACCAGTTAGTTTCTCTTCATCCCTGTAAGAACCAAACATCCTGGAAAAGTCACTAACCCTCACTTCTTCCCTCACAATTATATTAATGTATTGTATTCTGATGAA
>JAQZBX010062942.1:0-16779 GCA_029593785.1 Cabassous unicinctus
ATATATATATATTTAAAAGTGCTTTGAAGAGATTTACATGTAATGTATAAGACAACAGTGAAAATTATCTTTCAGATATTAATTTGCTCTAATAAAAGGCAGTTCTGGGGATTCCAGTCTATTTGTCATTTTCTGAAGATTCCTATTAATAGTTGACAATCAAGAGTGTATGAGAATATGGGAAAGATTAAGAATTTTCAAGGAAAGACTTGGAAATAAATACTAAAATATAGAAATCTCCACATATGCCCACATGTTATCAACACAGTTGCATAATTTGAGACAGAGTATTTGGTCAGGAGAGAACAGATTTTAAATCTATGATAGCAGAATACCCCTGGACTTAGTTTTGGACCTTTTACACTTCACCACAAACAGGGACACTCAGGGTTTCACAGATCACCAGCAGATTTTTACCTACATTTATAATCATTCCAAATGCTGTATGTTTATTTTGGACAGAAAAGCAAAACTTTGATGTTTTCTTCAGCATTATAGAGTCTAAAAATATTCCTGATATGGCAAGATAATTCAGAATGAAACAAAATACTTATATGAAACATAGTTTTGCATCTGAAGATGAGAAAGAGGGAAAATGATGACCAGGTAGTTAATAATGGCATACTGCAATATTTTCATGGAAATTTTGCATTCAAAAGAGGGTAATTGTAGGCAAAATTCATACAACAGTATGCTGCCCTATATACCATGATATAGTGCAAAACAAAATTTAATATAATATATATAAATCAACTCATCTCATGGTTTTTGGTTTCAGGAAAAATTTATGGTCTAATTATTGAAAACTCTAAATAATTTATAATTCTCTTTTATAACTATGGAAAATTACCATATTAGAAATTATAATTGATGTAATTTAATTAATGATTTAAGTTATTAAAAGTAATAAATCCCTTGTATTTTAATGCAGCAATGCATTTTTAAAATATGTTATTCCCCAAAGTTAAAGAAATTATTTAAGAGAGGCATTATTTTATCCTTTTGAAAATCTCTTTACTCATGGCTTACTGGAAGATAGCTGAATTCCCATAACCACTTCATCTATTCTATTGCAAATTTTTTTTTGATTGATAAGTGTGAAGAGACTATGACCTTACAATGCTATATGTGTAGAAAACTTTAGGGGTATTAGACTATTAATTTATATAGTTGTTCATATACTTCTTTAATTCTAATATTCTACACCAAAACTCAACAAGTTGTGATTTCTTAAAGAATAGTTCCAATTTGCAATATGAAAAATTAATGAATTTTTCTTATTTCTTTGATTTCAATACATTACTTATTTAGCTATTTGATTAGGATCAAACTGTCATGATTTTGTAATATCAAGTATTGTTCATCTTGAAAATATTGATTCACAGACCCTACAAATATGACATATACCATTTTACCATTACAAAACCTATTTATTAATATCACAAACAAACCTAATGGTCAGCAATTTTAAGAATTGAGAAACTGTAAATATATCTGGAAGAAAGAAGTTTTCCTTAATTTCTAATTTTCACTTGAAATTCAAATTTTATCATTAGGAAATACTTTTGATGGTTCTTTTCTTTATATTCAATATATTATTAAGCAGTTGTAGGTTTGTAGCTAAATAATGCAGAAAATATAGTTACTATTTATATCCCCAACCAATACAATTTTCCCTATTATTGACATTCTGTATTAATATGATCCCTTTGTTACAATATATGAAACAATATTACAGTAACTATACTATGATCTATAGTCTATAAATTTCTTTATTATTCACTCTTTGTATTGTATAGATCTGTAAGTTTTTTTAGATTCTGGTAACATTTATATGGACTAAATTTTCCCATTTTAAAACCTTTCTCATCTACATTTCAGTGGTTTATTTATATTCAGAATGATGTATTAATAACCACTATGCAATACCAAAATTTTCCCTCACATTAAACAGAAACTCTGTATGAAGTGATCATTAACTCTCCTTTCCCTATCTGTTCACTGTTAACTTATACTCTATTTTATAATTTTATGAGTTTGTTCACTCTCATTATTTCATAACTGTGAGTTCATACAATATTTCTATTTTTCTTTATGGCTTTTTTCACTGAATATGTCTTCAGTGTTCATCCATATTGCAGCATGTATCAGTCCTTCATTCCTTTATATTTCCTTAGATGTATATCACATGCTGTTCACCGATTAATTGGTTGATGGACACTTGTTTTTCTTCCATCTTTTGCCAATTGTGAATAATGCTACTAGGAATATTGGTTTGCAAAGAGCTGTCCTTATCCCTGCTTCCAATTCTTTGGGATATTTATCTCAAAATGAGATTTCTGTGTCATATGGTAATTCTATACTTAACTTCCTGAGGAAAAGCCAAACTGTTTTGCACAGTGGTCACTCAATTTTACTTTCCCAAGAAGAATTGCCTAGAGATCATTTTTCTCTTTGTCATCTCCCATACTTCATATTGTTAGTGGAATGCTGTGGGTTCTGGGCATCTAGTTTCTTGGCTATGTCACATAAAAGAATTTAAGGACATTCAATAGTGTAAGCAAGGAAGTAAAGAGTTTATTAAGAAATGAGAAAGCTAGAATGAGATAAGTACACTGCCTAAGACATGGTTTGTGGACATGCTAAGGAGTGAGATGCTCAGGTAGGGCCCTGGGATAGGCCTTTTAAGACCTTTCCTCCTCCCCTTTAGTAATATTGGGACATATGAGCTGTTTTTTATTTATATTTTTTTATTTTTTCTAAGAAATACTGTATATTACATAAAATGTTACCTAAAAAAATATATGGGATTTCCATATTCCCCACTCCCCACACCTCCCACTTTCCCCCACATTAACAACTTCTTTTAATAGGGTGGTACACTCATTGTAATTGATAAACACATTTTGTAGCATTGTCACTAATGATGGATTATATCTTACATTGTAGTTTGCACTCTCTCCCATTCAATTCTGTAGGTTATGGCAGGATATATAATGGCCTGTATCTGTCATTGAAATGTCATTCAGAAAAATTCCAAGTCCCAAGAGTGCCCCCATATTACACCACTTTTCCCCTCTCCTTGCCTTCAGTACCTCCAGTGGCCACTGTCTCCAACTCAATGATATAATTTCTTCCATTGCTAGAATCAAAGTAAGTGTATAGTATAATACCAGTAAGTCCACTCTAGTCCATATTTTATTCCCCAATCCTGAGGATTCAGGGATGGTGATGCCTACTCCACATCTCATTGAGAGGGGGCTTTGATCCCTTATGACTGATAGATGATTCTCACTTGCTTGCAGTTGTAGACATTCTCGGTTTCTTGGTATGTTGGTTGTCCATTCTCACCTTCTTGTTAGCTGCTCTGACTGAGTCCAATGAACTAGAGAGTAGGTGATGGAATTCTGCTGAGGCTCAGAGCCCAGCTGGCACTTGGACAGCCTAAAGATTCAAGTCTCTTGGGTGTACACCTACCAATGCCAACAGCAAATATAGATTCACATAGAATGGACAAAAAAGGCATGTGTAGAGAAGTCACAACTGGGTCTAACTCTGTCATACTCAGGAGCTCAAACTCCAAAGTAGGGTGCACTGGTAAGGCACCAAACTCCAGAGCTATCTGCCTTGACTGCAGGACCTAGGTGTCTTCAGAGCCCTCAGGCACCCCATTATTTGGGGTAGAATCTATTTTGGAAATCTATGTGATCCCAATGAGATGTGCATATCGTTTTCTCTGTGATGGCCTCCCAACTCACCTTGAACTCTCTTAGCCATATAAACTCATTTGTCTTTATCTTTTCTCCCTTTTATTCAAGGACTTTTTCCAGTTGTATTGTGAGCTGGTGCTGGTTAATAATTCCTCGGTCCCATGGAAGCTCATCCCCAGGAGTCATGTCCCATTCTGGGGGAAGGTAATGCCTTTATATGCTGAGTTTGGCTTAGAGAGAGGTCACATTTGAGCAACATGGAGGCTCTCAGGAGGTAACACCTATAACACTAGGTTAAGCCGAATTTCAAGAGCAAAGGCTCATAAGCATTCTTTTCAATATCAAGAGTCCATCAATGGAACATCTTTCTTCACCAGTCATTGTGCCTCTATTTGGGGGATTGGTGCTTTTCCATTAGAGAATGTGGCAGAGCTTCCCAGGATGGAAATTCAATACTCTTTCAGTGATTGCATGAATTTCTACCCACTGTGACAGTGCCCCATGAACATTTGTACACATTTATATAGCTTATATGTATGACCAGGTGGACTTCGTCCCATATATCCCCCATCACTGACACCCCCACACCAATGGTCCTCCGCTGCCACAGTTGTAACCCTTCTGTAGTCCAAAAGTTCTTCAAAAATGAAGCCAAGAATATCACCAAATACAATTAATAGGAAAATGAAATAATAGTGATATGTTTAAACATAAGAAATAAAATACATAATAATTTAGAAAGACTAAAACTAAATTAAAATTTAAAATGGGGTATTATAAATAATGAAAACTATTAATTTTTTTGGCATTTTGCCTTTCATCCCTGTAATATCTGTTGTCCTGTATGTACAGTGACATTTTCTTTCATTTCTTTCCCAACGTTTTGCTTTTTTTTTTTTTTTTTTTTTTTTTTTTGTCTTCAAAAAAGTTTTAGGTCACAGTAAAGTCACATACAGAATATAGGGGCCTTCCATATACCCAACATCCACCCCCTTTTCCCCCTTCCCATATTAATAACCTTTTTATGAGTGGATGTTACATTTGTTACAACTGATGTACAAAAATTGAAATATAGCAACCAACTGTGGTCAATGGTTTATATTATTGTTTACATTTTAGACTATACACATTTATAAATTTTTGCTGAAAATTAACATGGCCTGTATCCAACATTGCAATATCATTCGGAACACTTCCATTGCCCACTAAATACCCCTATTCCTTCTATTCTATTCCTCCTTTCCCCTACCCTCAGTGTCCATGGTGAGTACCAGGCTTCACTCCTTGAAGGACAAGATTTATAGTTACTTGCAACAGCACTGAATGCTTTGCACACGTCTCTGTTCTCCTCTTTTAGAAACCACCCATGCCCTCAAGAGACACCCACCTCTCTGTTTGAGAACATATCAGCCTCCCCATGATAGAAGTCCAACTCTTTACTCCTCACTGTGTGGGTCTCCACACACTGAAACAACACACCAGGACAAAACGACCACTCACACTTTCCTATAAGAATGTCCCAGGTGTGCCTTGTCCTGAATGCCCCCCACCCAACACCCTATACCAGTAACCCTCACTTGTCATATTGCCAAAAGAGCTGTCCCACCTTTTTAGTTTCAACCACATACCCCCAGTCCCCAATGTTCACCTTTGCTCTCTCCCAAACCTCATCCCAGTTCCATGGATAATCCAACCTACTCTCTCCATCCTATCACTTGTCAAATTTTCACCACCAAACCTAGTAGTATCACTACACCCGTGTCATATCCCTTCACTGCACAACTACTCACTTCCACCTTATCATAGATTATGTCCATATGGGTGTTCACTCAAAATCTTTTCCCTTTCTATTTCCTGTAAGCCTGTCTTCCAGACTGTAGCTCTCAGATTCCTCTCAATTTGCTTAATTCATATGAGAAAGGTCATGTAATATTTGTACATCAATGTCTGACTTACTTCACTCAACTTAAGATCCTCAAGATTCATCCATGTTATCCTGTGTGTTAGTGCTGTATTCTTTGTTACAGCTGAGTAATATTCCATTATATGTATATACCATATTTTGTTTATCCATTCATCAGTGGATGGGCAATAGGGTTTAATCCAACTTTTGACAATAGTGAATAATGTCGCTATGGATATTGGTGTGTATATACCTCTTCATGTTTTTGCTTTCAATTCTTCTGGATATTCACTCAGCAGTGGAATTGCTGGATCATATGGAAGATCTATAGTTAGTGTTTTGAGAAACTGCAAAACTGTCCTCCACAAAGGCTGGAATATTATACATTCCCACCAGCAGTGGATGAGGGTTCCCATTTCTCCACATCCTCTCCAATACTTTTAGTCCTCATTTTTTAAATGACCTCTGGTTTAATGGGTGTAAAATGGTATCTCATTGTAGTTTTGATTTTCATTTCCCTAATAGCTAGTGATTTTGAGCATTTTTTCCTGTACTGTTTAGCCATTTGTATTTCTTCTTTGGAGAAGTGTCTGTTCAAATCACTTATCTATTTTTAAAAATGAGTTGTCTTTTTATTTTTGAGATATAGGATTTCTTTATATATGCTGGATATTAGGCTCTTATCAGATCTAAGGTTACCAAATATTTTCTCCCTTTGGGTGGGCTATCTTTTTACTTTATTGACAAACTATTTGAGGTGTAAAAGGTTTTAATTTTGAGGAGATGCCATTTATCTAATTTTTCTTTTGCTAGTCATGCTTTGGGTATGAAGTTCATGAAACCATTTCCTATTACAATGGCCTGTAGAGGCTTCTCTACATTATCTTCCAAGGTCTGTATGGTCTTGGCTCTTATATTTAGATCTCTGATCCATCTTGAGTTGCTTTTTGTATAAGGTGTGAGATGTTCCTCCCTCATTTTTTTGGATCTGTATATCCAGTTCTCCAAGGACATTTGTTGAAGAGGCCATTCTCTCCTAGTGTAGTGGGTTGGTGGCCTTGTCAAATATCATATGACTCTATATGTGAGGATCTATATCAGAACTCTCAATTCAGTTCCATAGGTCAGTATGTCTATCCTTGCAACAATACCATGTTCTTTTGACCACTATAGCTTTATAATTTGTTTAAAGTCAGGTAGTGTGATTTCTCCAATTACATTTTTCTTTTTCAATATGCCTTCAGCTATTCAGGGTATAGCCTTTCAAAATAAATTTCGTAGTTAGTTTTTCCAATTCTGTGAAAAATGCTGTGCTGATTTTTATTGGAATTGCATTAAATCTGTACACCAGTTTGGGTAAGATAGACATCTTAAAGATGTTTAATCTTCTCATTCATGAACAGGATATATTCTTCCATTTATTTAAATCTTCTTTAATTTCCTTCAACAGTGTTTTGTAGGTTTAGGAGTATATGCTACTTACATTTTTAGTTAAATTTATTCCTAGCTATTTGAATCTTTTAGTTGCTATTTTAAATGAAATTTTTTTCTTGATTTCCTCCTCAGATTGCTCGTTATCAGTGTACAGAAATGCTATGGATTTTTGTACATTGATCTTATAACCTGCAATTTTACTGTGCTCACTTATAAGCTCTAGGAGCTTTGTTGTAGATGTCTCAGGGCTTTCTATATATAGGATCATGTCCTCTGCAAATAGTGAAATTTTGACTTCCTTTCCAATTTGGATGCCTTTTATATCTTTTTCTTGCCTATGTGCTCGAGCAAGTTCCTCTAACACAATGATAAATAGGAGCGGTAGTAGTGGGAATCCTTGTCTTGTTCTCCATCTTAGAGAGAACACTTTTAAGATTCCACCATTGTATATGATATTAGCTAAGAAATAAAAAGTTACATTCATCAGTGATGAAGTCATTATGAAGGAACTCCACAGGTGAGCCTCCTCTCATGCATCCCCCATCACTGACAACCCACACCAATGATCCTCCTCTGCCACAGTTGTGAGCGTTCTGTGATCCAAAACTTCAAAAATGAAACCAACAAAATAACCAAATAAAGTTAATAAGAAGATGAAATAATAACAATAGTATTAAAAATAACAAATAAAATACAAAAATTTTGATAATATTTTAAATAATAAAAATATATTTTTGACATTGTCTTTCATCATTGTAAGATCTGTTGTCTTGTATGTACAGCGATATTTTCTTTCATACAATCCCCCAGTGTCTTATTTTTCTCTCATTTTATCTTCAAAGAAGCTTTAGGTTACAGAAAAGTCATGTACAGAAAATATGGGATTCCCATATATCCAACATCCTCCCCCTTTTCCACTCTCCCTTATTAATAGTATTTTAAATGTGGAAGGTACATTTGTTTAAATATTTTTTGTACAAATATTGAAGCATTGCTATTAACCATGGTCAATGTTTTGCATTTTGGTTTACATTTTAGACCGTATACTTTTATAAACTTTGATGAAATTTAAAATGGCCTGTATCCATTATTGCAACATCATGCAGAAGCATCTTATGAACTAAAAATGTCCCATGTTACATCTATTCTCTTCTTCCTTCCCCCTTCCCTCGGGATCTATGGTAACCACTATGTTTCACTTTTTGAACAATAAGGTTCATAGTTACATGCAATAATATTGAGGGCTTGACATATTGGTCTCTTTTCTTTTATTAGGCACTTCCTATGTTCTTGGGAGACTCTTGGCTCTCTATTTAAGAACATAGCAGGATTCCTCAGAATGGGAGTGTGATATTTTCTTGCTTATTGTGTGGGTCCCCATCACTGATATAACACACAATTTTAATATGAACACTTACATATAACATAGAAGCCTGCCCCACATCTTCCCTGTCCTGTATGCACCCCCACATCCATTACTCTAGACTAGTAACCATCCCCTTACATATTTGCCAAAAGAACATTCAAACTTTGTAGTTTTAACCACAGACCCGCAAATCCCCAGAGTTTTCCAGCCCCTTCCTCTGACCCACCCCTAATTCCATGGATAGTCCAACCCCAAACCCTCACCCTACCCTTTTCACAGACCAGCACCACCAAACCCAAAATCATCACTGCACCACTGTCATGACCATCCACTGCACAACTACACTCTTCCACCTTATCATAGATTTTGCCCATAAGGGCATTGACTCAAAGCCCTCTACACCCTTTCTGTCTCAAGTAACCTATCTTCCAGACTCTAGGTCTGTGAGTCTGCTCAATTTGCTTAAATCATATCAGTGAGATCATGTAAGATTTGTCCTTCAGTGCCTGGCTTGCTTTAGTCAACATAAGGTCTTCAAGATAAATCCATGTTATCCTGTGTTTTAATACTACATTCCGTCTTACAGCTGAGTAATATTCCTTTGTATGTACATGCCACAGTTTGCATATCCATTTATCTGTGGATGGACATTTAAGTTGTTTCCAACATTTGGCAACAGTGATTAATGCTGCTGTGAACATTGGTGTGTATATATCTGTTCATGTCCCTGCTTGCAATTCTTCTGGATATATACCCAGCAGTGGGATTGGTGGATCATATGGCAGTTCTACAGTTAGCTTCCGGAGTGACTGCCAAACTGTACTCCTCAACAGCTGCACCATTCTATGTTCCCATCAGCAATGGATAATTGTTCACGTTCCTTTACATCCTCTTCATTACTTGTACTCTGCTAATTTTTTAATAGTCGCCAATCTAATGGGTGTAACATGATATCTTATTGTAGTTTTGATTTGCATTTCCATTGTAGCTACAGCTGTTGAGAATCTTTTCATGTGCTATTTAACCATTTGTATTTCTTCTTTGGAGAAGTGTCTATTCAAATCATTTGCCCAGTTTTAAATGTTTTTTTTATTTTTATTTTATTTCAATGTGTATGATTTCTTTATATATACTGGATATTAGGCCCCTATCAGATATATGGTTGCCAAATATTCTATCATTGAGTCAGCTGTCTTTTCATTTTAGTGACAAACTGCTTTGAGGTGCAAAAGTTTTTAATTTTAAGGAGGCCCCAATTATCTAGTTTTTTCTTTCATTGCTCATGTTTTGAGTATAAAATTCATGAAATCATTTCATACTACAATATATTGTAGATGCTTCCCTCCATTATTTTCCAAGATCTTTACGGTCTTTGCTCTTATATTTAGATCTTTGAACCATCTGGAGTTAATTTTTGTATTAGGTGTGAAATGGTGTTCCTCTCTCAATCTTTTGGATACGGATATCCAGTCTACAAGCACCATTTGTTGAAGAGGCCATTCTCTCACAGTTGAGTGGGCTTGGTGGCCTTGTTGAATACCAGTTGACCATATATGTGAGGATCTATATCAGAACTCTCAGTTCTGTTCCATTGGTCAGTATGTCTATTCTTGTGCTAATACCTGCATTTTTTACCACTGTAGCTTTAAAATCGGGTAGTGTGATTTTAAAATCAGGTAGTGTGATGCCTCAAATTTCATTTTTCTTTTTCAATATGTCTTTGGCTATTCATGACCCCTCGAACTTCCAAAAAATTTCATAATTAGCTTTTCCAATTCAGTAAAAAATGCTGCAGTAATTTTTATTGGGATTGTATTAAATCTGTAAATCAGTTTTGGTTGGAAAGACATCTTAATGATATTTAGTCTTCCTATCCACAAACAGGGAATATTCTTCCATTTATTTAAGTCTTCTTTGATTTCCTTTAACAGTGTTGTGTAGTGATCTGTATATGAGTCCTTTACATCTTTAGTTAAATTTATTCCTAGCTATTTGATTCTTTTGCTATTATTATAAATGGACTTATTTTCTTATCTCCTCAGATTACACGTTTTGGTGTACAGAAATGTTACTGATTTTTGCATATGGATCTTATATCCTATCACTTTATTGAACTCATTTATCAGCTCTAGAAGCTTTGCTTTAGATTTCTCAGGGTTTTCTATGTATAGGATCATGTCATCTACAAATATTGAAATTTTTACTACTTCCATTACAATTTCAATGTCTTTTATATTTTTTTCTTACTTAAGTGCTGAAGGAAGTACTTCTAACAGAAAGTTAAAGAAGATCATTGACAGTGGGCATACTTGTCTTGTTCCAGATCTTAGAGGGAATGCTTTTAGAATTTCATCATTGAATATGATGATAGCTGTGGGTTTTTCATATATTCACAATATCATGTTGAGGATGTACTTTCTGTTCCTAACTTTTGAAATGTTTTTGTAAGAAAAGGTGCTGTATTTTGTTGAATACTTTTCTGCCTCTATAGAGATGACCATGTGATTTTTCTCTTTCAATCTGTTAATTTGGTGTATTACTTTGATTGATTTTCTTATGTTGATCCATTCTTGCATACCACGGATGAAACCCACTTGGTTATGGTGGATAACTCATTTGATGTGTTGTTGAATGTGATTAGCAAGTATTTTGTTAAGAATTTTAGCATCTAGGTTCACTAGAAAGATTGATCTATAGCTTTCCTTTCTTATGGCATCTTTGTGTGGTTTTAGTATTAAGGTGACACTGGCATCATAGAGTGAGTTAAGAAATGTGCCCCCACTTCTATTTTTTGGGAGAGTTTAAGCAGGATTGGTTTAAGTTCTTTCTGGAACGTTTCATAGAATTCCCCTGTGAAGCCATCTGGTCCTGGGCTCTTCTTAGTTGAGAGGTTTTTGATGACTAATTCAATCTCATACTTGTGATTGATCTATTGAATTCATCAATTATTTCTTTCATCATTGTGTGCTGCTTGTGTGTTTCTAAGAATTTGTTCACTTTCTCTAAGTTATCCTTCTTGTTGGCATTCAATTTTTCAAAGTATCTTCTTATGATACTCTTTATTTTTGCCATCAGTGGTGATATCTTCTTCCTCATTTCTTATTTTATTTATTTGCATCTTCTTTCTTGTGTTCTTTGTTAGTCTAGCTAAGAATTTGTCAATTTTATTAATCTCAAGGAAACAACTTTTGGTTTTGTTTATTGTTTCTAGTGCCTTCTTATTTTCAATTTCATTTAGCTCTGCTCTAATCTTTGTTATTTCCTTCTTTCTACTCGCTTTGGAATTAGTTTGTTCTTTTTCAAATTCTCCCAGTTAGGTTGTTGATATTAGGTCTTTTTCCCTTATATATAGGCATTTATGGCTATGAATTTTCCTCTCAGCCCTGCTTTTGCTGCATCACATAGGTTTTGATATGTTCTATTGTCATTTTCATTCATTTTAAGGTAGTTACTGATTTGTCTTGCAATTTCTTCCTTGCCCCACTGATTCTCTAAGCATGTACTGCTTACTTCCATATCTTTCTGCTTAATCTGGTTCTCTGTCCCTTGCTGATTTTCAGTTTCATTACATTGTGATCAGAGAAACTACTTTGTATAGCTTCAATCTTTCTGAATTTATTGACTAATCCCTGTGCACTCAACAAGAATGTATATCCCAATGTATTTGAGTGTAATGTTCTGTATATGTCTATTAGAACCAGATACTCTGTATTATTTAAGGTCTCTGTTTCTTTATTGATCTTCTGTCAAGATATTCTGTCTAATTATGATAATGGTGTTCTAAAATCCCCCACTGTAATTGGAAAAGCATCTATTTCTCCGCTTAGTTTTTCTGATGTTTGCTTCATGAATTTTGAGGTACCCTGGTTAGATGCATAAATGTTTATAATTGTTCTTTCTTCTTGATAAATTAACCCTTTTATTATTAAATAATATCCTTCTTTTACTCTTACAATAATTTTGCATTTTAAGTCTATTTTGTCCATTATTAATATATCTACTTCCACCCTTTTTTGGTTATTGTTTTCATATAAAATTCTTTTCCAACCATTCACTTTCAGCTTCTTTACATTCCTGTGTCTATGGTGAGTTTCTTCTAGATAGCATATAGATGGGCCATATTTCTTTATCCATTCTGCCAATCTGTGTCTGTTGATTGGAGAGTTTAATCCATTAACATTCAATGTTATTACCATCAAGGAATTACTTATATCAACCATATTTTCTTTAGCATTATGTATGCCATATGGTGTTTTTATTTCCCTTTTTATGTTTTCAGTTATACTTACACTGTCCTACAATTCTCTCTCCTGTTTTTTCCTTTCAACCTGCAGAACTCCCTTTAGTATTTCTTGAAGGGCAGATTTCTCATTGACAAACTGTCTTAATTTTTGTTTATCTCTGAATATTTTGAATTCTCCCTCATTTTTTAATGCCAACTTTGCTGGATGCAGAATTCTTTCTGACAGGTTTTTCCTTTTAGCACTTTAACTATGTCATACCACTGCCTTCTTGCTGCCATAGTTTCAGATGAAAAATCAGTATTTAATCTTACCAAGCTTCCTTTTATGTGGTGGAGCTCTTTTCTCTTGTGGCTTTCAGTATTCTATCTTTGCTGAGCATTGGACAATTTGACAAGTATATGTCTTAAGGTCAGCCTGTTAGGATTTATACTTTTTGGGGTGCTCTGTTCTTCCTGGACATGTACGTCCATGTTCCTCAAAAGAGTTGGGAAATTTTCAGCCATTTTTTCCTCCAAATCTCCTGCACCCTTTCCTTTCTCTTCTCCCTCTTCCTCCCAGGGAACACTCCCTTTCATTCTAATGGCAGCAGCAAGCCAGGGGCTCCACCAAGGCTAGTTGGCCTGAGGGCAGGGTCTATGTGCCATTTCCAGCCACAGGGGTGAGCAAGTCATATTTTTCCATTAGCTTCTTTATCTTTCCAGTACCCTCCTGGATGACCCAGAGCACTTTACCATTCTATATGTTCCCAAAGCAGCTCTTTCAGATAGATCCTTGCCTTTTCTCCACTCCTTTCTATGAGAGAGTCAGAGTCTGTCTACCTCCCTTGACACCATTTTGTTTATACTATTAACCACAATCTTCATCCACCACCCATAACAGTATGCTGTACAGTTCCTTGATTATTCGCAAGCTTCTTTTCAATTTACATTTATATCCATAGACTCCTACTTCAACCACAACCACACCTATAAATCAGCAGTGTTAATTATACTCACTTTAATATGGTGCCATCAACTCTATTCATTTCCACACTTTTACAATATACTTTATTAAAAAAATTGTATATATATTATGCATCAGCTTCCATTCACAAAACACATTCTATCACCTAGTATCTTATTTTCTAGAGTTTACCTCAGTGAGTTTACTTATCATATCTAGTTCATATTAATGAGACCATATAATATTTGTCCTTTTGCGTCTGGCTTATTTCACTCAACATAAAGACCTCGAGGTTCATCCATGTTGTCATATGCATCCTGATTTCATTTCTTACAGCTGAATAGTGCTGCATTGTACATATTATAGAAAGACATCATGCCACTCAATGATAAAAAGACAAGCAACTCAAATAAAAATGGGCAAGGGACTTGAATAGACATTTCTCCAAAGAGGAAATGCAAATGGCCAAAATGCTCATGGAAAAAATATTCAACATTACTAGTTATTAGGGAAATGCAGATAAAAACTATGGGATACTGTTTCAAACACTTTATAGAATGGCCATTATTAAAAAACAGAAAAAATACAAGTGCTGAAGAGGATGTGGAAAATTGGAATACTCCTTCTTGACTGGGGGGAATGTAGAATGGTGCAGCACCTGTGGAAGACAGTTTTGCAATACCTGAAGAAAATGAATATAGAACTGTTGAATGATGCAGCAATCCTATTATTAAGAATATATTCAGAAGAGCTGAATGCAAGGTTGCAAGCTCACATTTGCACACCAAATTTCATAGCAGAATTATTCAAAATTGCTAAAATATGGAAACAGTTAAACTGTCCATCAACTGATAAACGGATGAGCAAAATGTGTCATATAGCCTATTCTTTTGATATAACATTTCTGTAATCTAAAATATCTTCAAAAATAATTACAAAAAATATATTATGAGCTTCAGATATCCATAAAAGAAAATATAAAATTGTGGAGAAAAAAGTCAAAATGAAAGAGACAGAGAAAATTATTAGGATTTTATCATGACCCTGGGGAATAAAGAACAATGGATCTACATAATCAAATATGCATGACAATACATAGGAGAACATATCTACACATAAATATAAATTTAAATGGGATCAAAGAATTGGTACAACATAAAGTCATAACTCCACAAGAAAATATCCAGAAGTTTACCCCTCATATTTTTAAGAATTTTAATTGAACATACAATTGGACAGTGATAGCTTTCCCAGGAAGCAGTTCTGCAGATGTCTCAGGTAGTATCATATTAATTTTTAAAAGAAATATGATGCTGTTATCAATTACTGAAAAATTGAAAATATAAGAAGATATTTCAGGCACTGGAGGAAAATGAACACAATTAAGACTTTTACCAGGATAATTACTTTTTAAACTTCTGATTTACAAATACTTTCAAATTTACAGGAGAGTTAACAAAAATAATACAAATTCTATAGACAGAATTTCAAAAACATCCCCATCTCCCTGATATACATATCCACCAATTTTAACATTTTGTTAAATTTGCCATATCATTTTATATATCCATTAATCTGTCAATCCCCCTATCTATACATTTATTTGTCTATCCATTTACCATCCATTTTCTGAAAACTTGAGTGTAAGTTGTATACATCATTCTCCTTTAACCTTGAATACTGCCATTCACATTTTCCAAAAATGATATTCACTTATGTAATCACATTAAACGAAGTTTTAAATCTAAAGAAATTTAACATTGATGTAAACTTACAGGCTATAACATAACTTTTCATATTTCCCCAAAGTTTCCTTTTTTGTCCCCTTTCCTCTCTTAATAGATCCTATCCAGGATTGTATATGAAAATTAATTGTCATTTTCTCTTTCAGTTACTCATTCAATTCTTTAAGTTGTGGGAACCTATATACAATGTAAATATTCCCATATCAATCACTACCAAACACACCATCCTGGAATCTCATTTTTTCAGTTTTGGTACCCTCACCACCTTCCATTAGCCAGTCTTTCCCATATCTGAAACAGAAACTCCACACCGACAATGCATTAACTCCATGTAACCCTAAACCCTAAAACAAACTCTTCTACCTAAACTCAAATGTCTTATTCTGTGAGCTTACATATTCTCCAATAATTCATTTGTAGTTATCGTTGGGCTTTAAATTAAGATCCTAAGTCTACAGCAATCTCCTTTCCATAGTTACCAATTTAACACAAATGAATATACAAGTTAAGTACATTTATCTCTCTGCCCTCCACCTGTATGTAGTTCTTGTCAAAAATTACATGTTTATGCATTATGAGTCCACATCAACTATGTTATCATTACATGTAAGCATTTGCCATTTAGAACATGTGGGAAGAAAAAGTGGACTTACTGAAATCCCAATAGAACTGGCATTCAGTTTTATCCATGTCATTGGCCTTAGTGGAGATACTTATAGCTTCTTGTGGCATTGATCTATTTTCTAGTGTCCTTTCCTTTCAGTCTGAAGAACTCACTTTTGCATAGAGGGCAGGACTAGGGGTGATGAATTACCCATAGCTTTTTTTAAAAAATCTTGGAATGCCTTAAATTCTCCCTCAGGTTTGAAAGATTGCTTTGCCACATATGGTATTCTTACTGGGTAATTCTTTTCTTTCCAGACTTTTTAATATTTTGTCCCACTGCCTTCTTGCCTCCATGGTTTCACTTGAGAAATTGACACTTTATCTTTAGAATCTCTGTTTGTGGCACATTGCTTCTCTATTGTTGCTTCCAGAATCTTCTCTTTGTCATTGGCATCCAAATATTTGATTATAGTTTGATAAGGTGTGGGTATATTATTATTTATCCAGTTTGGATTTTGCTGACTATTTTGTATGTATTTCATTGGGAAATTTTCAGCCATTGTTTCTTTGATTATTTTGCCATGTTCTCTCTTTCTTCTACTTCTGGGACTCCAAAGTGTTTGTATATTGTTGTGCTTGATGATAATCCACGGAATCAGTTTTTATCATTTTTTAAATTTTTTTCTGCTAATTACAATAATTATTAAGCCTCTGATTATTTCTTCTGACAGCTTCAATCTGCTGATGAACTCCTCTAAGAAATTTTTAACTGTATAACTATGATCTTCAGCTCTGTTTGGTTCCTGTACATAATTTCCAACTCCCTAGT
>JAQZBX010062943.1:0-10177 GCA_029593785.1 Cabassous unicinctus
GGGGGGGGGGGGGGGGGTGAAAAGCTAAGTGAAGGGGACTTGTTGGCAGAGATGGAGACTGACAAGGCCACTATAGGTTTGAAGTTCAGAAAGAAGGTTACCTAGCAAAGATCTTGATTCCTGAAGGCACAAGAGATGGCCTGCCTCATTGCAGAAAAAGAAGCAGATATACCAGCGTTTGCTGACTATAGGCCAACTGAAGTAACTGATTCAAATAACCCAAAGACAAGCAAAAGTATTTAGAAAAGGAAATGCACTTATACTTCTCTATTTGGCTCTGCAGTAAATAATATATAAATTGTTATAATGATATAAACACTGATTATTGGTTCATCTAAAAAAGAACAATGTTACCAAATTGGGAGGATAGGAAAGTTTGGAGGTGGTACATAGCAGAGTCAAATTGTTGCCTATCAAAACAGGACATCAATGGATAATGCCTAAAATTCAAACAGAAATGACAGTGTAAGCACATTATCGAGAAAGATGAAGGTAATACTAGAAAAAAACAGATATAAGGGCTAAAAATACTTGTTCCTGGGGAGACTTTTCAATATTATTTGGTTGTTTAAACTATGGGTATCAATTTGATGTTTATTTATTGCCTACCTCCTAATCACCAGAACCTGTGAGCATGTTACCTTACATGGCAAAACGAATAGTTAGCACATGTGACTAAGTTAAGGATCCTGGATTATCTGGTGGGCCCAGTGAAATCACAAGAATCCTTATAAGGGAGAAACAGAAAGTTAAGAGTTGGAGAAGGAGGTGTGACCATGAAAGCAGACATCAGAGTGAGGCTACATCTAGCTTTGAAGATGGGAGGTGGCCACAAGCCAAGGAATGTGATCAGCCTCTAGAAGGTGGGAAAGGAAGGGAGGGAGGAAAGGGAAGGAAGGGATTCTCCCCTAGAGCCTCCAGAAGGAACATGATCCTGCCAACCCCTTTTAGACTTCTGACTTCCAGAACTGTTGTTTTGAGTATAGCCAGGAGCCATGTAAAATGGCAGCTTCTCACCAAACTGAGAGGTATATGTTAGACCGAAGTAAGACTCAGACAAGTCCAGCTTGGCAAGCAAAAGAGTGTTTAATAGGAGGCTTATGTGGGGAAGCTCTTCACACGGTGGTAGATCCATGCCTGGTCGTGGCCTAAATCCTCATCCTTGGCATCAGGCAGAAAGTGTGGCGCTTTCGAGGCTCAGGTCCACACTTGCCACAAAGCAAGAGGATTTTTTTATACTACATGTCTATGTGTGGATGGGGAGGGCATGTGAGGGGGAAACATGATTAAAAAGTACAGTGCTCAGGACAGATAATCAAGGACCAGTGATTCCCAGGAGGGCAGAAGTTATACTTTCACAGTAACTATGTAAAACTAGCATTTACAATGTTTGTCAGTAGGGCTGAAAGTACTTCTTTACAGCAATTACGTGAGGGATCTATTGATACAAGGTGGTCAAGTGGTTCACAGATCAGATCATTCTTAGAGTTTCTAGGAGAGAAGTCCAAGCATACAAGTTTTGCTTATCAGTCATGAGCTCGCAAACAGTTATTTCTCAAGGCTTGCTGTGTAACTATTAAGAAATGAAATGCTGACTAACGGGGGAAAGAACTGGAAAGGTTGTGGGAAAAATGCAAAACCCTATATGATACAACAGTAAAATAATAGATATTATTGTTTTAAGCCACTAAATTTGTGGTAATTTGTTACAGCAGTAATAGCAACCTAATACATTTATTTAGAAAATAAAACAACTTGTAAGAATGTTAAATAAGAAAAAGTAAAACTTGCTAAGATGAATTGTAGAAGACTTGTCATCTGCTGACAAAAGTAGAATTTCATAATGCAGGAATAGATGAATTTGAAGTAAAAAGAGATGACAGGAAGCAGATATGGCTCAAGGAGTTGAGTGCCTGCTTCCCACATGGGAGGTCCTGGGTTTGGTTTCCAGTGCCTCCTAAAAACAAACAAACAAACAACAACAACAAAAAAACAAGTAAACCAATGAAAAAAACA
Organism: Cabassous unicinctus; assembly: GCA_029593785.1. Classification (NCBI taxonomy): domain Eukaryota; kingdom Metazoa; phylum Chordata; class Mammalia; order Cingulata; family Chlamyphoridae; genus Cabassous; species Cabassous unicinctus. Next base: position 2,017 of record JAQZBX010062943.1, read on the forward strand.
ATTCAGGGGAGCCAATGTGGCTCAGTGGTTGAGCATTGGCTTCCCACGTTTGAGGCCCCAGATTCAATCTCCGGCTCCAGTACCTCAAAAAAAAAAAAAGACAACTTTAATATGCTTTATGATGATGTGATTACTTATTACATATTAGGACAAAATTAGGTAACTTGGCTTGTCTTAGTTTGCTGGGGCTGCCATAACAAAGTACCCCAAATTGGATGACTTAAAACAACAGCAATTTATTGTCTCACAGTTCTGGAGCTAGAAGTCCAAAATGACAGTGTCAGCAGGACCATGTTTGCTCTTAAGGGAAGAATCCATTCCATGCCTCTCTCCTCGCTTCTGGTGGGTAGCCAGCAATTTATGGCATTCCTTGGTTTTTGTCAGTAAAGCCGAATCTTTGCCTCAATCACATGGCTATCTGGGTGACCAAATTTCCTCTCCTTATCAGGACACCACCCTAATCCAGTGTGGCCTCATCTTAACTAACAACATCTTCAAAGATCCTATTTGCAGAAAAGGGTAACATTCATGGGACTAGGGGTTAGGACTTGAATATGTCTTTTAGGGGGACACAGTTCAATCCATAACAATGCTATCCATATGTGAGTCCATGCTTCTACATTCTACACATTCTAGTATTCTTTACCATATGTACTACCCATTATCCTCCCCATCTCTTTTTTTTTTTTCCTTTTCTTTACCATTCCTCTGTGTATCTTCTCTCTTCCTGTCACAAATATGCTGTTGGAGTAGCTGCCTAGTTTCCAGTGATTCTATCATTTCATGAAATGGCCCCCAATTCTTGAGGGGTGAGGGACAGGTACCACATTTGGACTCTGACTCTGTTTCTTGGCTTGCAGATAGCTGGCCTAGGAATGGACACATGATTCCCACCAGACCATTCAGAGCCCATCCCCAGAATTTACTAAGAGAACTGGAAAAACAAGCAAATATTCAGCCTTCTTTGGTATAGTGGGAGCCAGAGGTATGAGCATTAGACAGTATCAGTGGCCACATGGAGATAGCCATTCTATAATGGAAGAGATAGAAACAAACCTACAGAAAGATACAGAAACCAGGCATGCAAAAAGAACCTTAGTTCTGATTACCAACAAGGCCCAGATGCTCTTTTTCAATTCCAGTGTTTTAATTTTTTTCCTCAATTCTGTGAGCTACTCATATCATTTTCTATTTTCCTAAAATGGAATGAGCTGGGTTTAGATCACATGCAAACAGAAGAGTCCTGACTCTGACAGAGAGTATGATATCATTAGAGCCATATATAAGTGTTCCTGTTTCTCTCTTCTTCTGCGCACATGGTAGGATTGCCTGCTTTGAAGAGACATGACTATGTGACTTGCTTTGTCAATGAATTATGAGTGAAAGTATATCGTGCTAAGAGCCAGTGCAAGATTTGCCAGGTTCTCTTCCCCTGCACTGCTGGTGGAAACATACATCCCTTGGTGCCTCCAACATCTGGGTATCTGGGTTCCTGAGTGACAGGAAGGAGTAGAGAATTCCTGCCAAGCGGCACTGGACACATAGTATAAACATGCAATAAACTTTTGTGATGTTAGGCAACTGAGATTTTTGAAGTTTTCTGTTACTGCAGTATCACCTAACATATCTTGATTAACACAGAGGGCTTACCTCTGTGTAACAATACACAAAACAGATGTAGTTCCTCATCTCCAGAGTGAGTAAGGAAGACAAATAATTCCAATATAGTGTGATAGCTGCCAAGAAAAATACAGGGCACAAGGGAAGCAGGTGCCTAAATCACATACAGTAGTCAAGGAAGGTGTGGAAAGGCTTCCTGGATGAAATGACATCTAAATTGTGATGTGAAAAATGGCAGAAGAAACAGCAGAGATAAGGAATCTGAGAGAGGTAATATTGGATTTTACATATTAATTCCCTTCCCACTCCACTCCCTACCTTTTTCTAGGCTGAATCAAGATTGTATCATATTGCTGATAAAGAAAAATGTGAAGCCATTATCATAATGGTATTACTCTCCAGCCATCAGCTTAATTTCAGGATAATGCCATCTTTGTACAGCAGTGTTTGTTCAATTACTTGAATATTTTACTGCATTTGAGCCTAGTATTTTATAAAAATTGATGGAAAACGAAAGTGCTGCTGTTAAAAATAATATAATTGAGACAAAGGCCAAAAATATCATTAGATTTCTCTAAAGTTGTGAATCTTTAGCCTAAAGTGGATGCTTGAAGATGATTTGGGGTTCAAACGTGAAAGAAAAGAACTATATTAAGGCACATTTAGGAAATGGTGGAAATTTATCCTTGACATTTGCATCTAAAACATAAAGTATAATGACAAAGGAAATGGAACTCTTGTTAAAATTATAGATTGATAATCATCATTTCCAAAAATATTCTAATGATTCAGGTACAGAAAGTACACGGTAGACATGAGAATAAGGATACAACTTATTATAGAATCTTTTATCAAGAGAAAGCCAGAACTCAAATTTTTCTGTTACTTTTCTCAAATTTATGACATTAGCAAAAATGGCACCAATACTTTGCAAAATCTATATCATCAACTTCTTTCCAACATAAAAATAAATGTTGTCTTTAAAATGTCACTACAAAGAAAGCAAGAGAATTACAATTTGAACTAAGAAATTAATTTATTATATTTAATGTTTAATCTATGTTTTAAATATATTTGAATACATATGATAGTGTTACAACTAAAGACTTTATATAACAATTAAGAATTTTATAATATTCATAGGGTATTATAATCTTTAAAACCCTGATAGAATATGTAAGTCTTGCTTAACTCTTGTATACATATTTTTAGGACTACATGATGTATAAAAGCAGGCAACTACCTATATCCTTGGAGCTGGATCTTAGTGTGTAGGTGTGTGTGTATGTGCAGTGAAAGAAGTGGAAAGTGACCAGAGATGAGGTTACAGAGGAAAGCAGACATTAGATCATGTAAGGCCTTATAAGACACATGATGAAGTTCAGACTATCCTGAGAGTGGAAGTACTGAAAGAGCTTAGGCAGAGGGTTTGGTGGTGGTGGTGGTGTTAGTTTGTTTTTTTTTTAACATATTTGTCTTCCATGATCATGATGGTTGCTGTGTGCAGATTGGATTTAGAGGAGGAAAAGACTGAATCCATCGAGTCTATATTGTAGTAATAGCAAGAAGATAATAATGGCTTGGACTAGGGAAGTGACAGTGGAAATGGAGAGATATGGATGATTTTGAGATATACTGAGGAGGAAGGTTTATCAGAGCCTGGTATTTGAGTGGATGTCGAAGAAGTAGAGTGACATTTCAAAGCAAACATTTAAATTTCTGGCTTTGCACAATTGGGTGGCTGACTTTATCAACTCATTTGGACATATCACATTTACCTGGGTGCCTATAAAACACCTAACAGATATCAAGCAGAGGACTGAATATATTGTTTCAAGCTTAAGAGTGAATTCCTGGCTAGATGTCATCAATATAAACAAAATAAAATAAAACCACAGGCACAGACGAGATCATCAAAAAAGAATGTGTAGACTAGGTTGATGAAAGTCTTAGAATTCTTTGGAACAGCAATGTTTACGCAAAGACAGAAGGTCCAAAGGGCAGTGGTAAGTGGCCAGAAACAGTGAAGTGTGGGGTCATGGAAGCAAAGAGAAGAGATTTTTTTTCAAAAAGGAAGGAATGATCAACAGCTTAAGATGCCACTGAAACCTTAAAAACTAAGAGGTATCATGAAATGGGGATGATGTTGGTGACTTTTAGCAAGAATAGTTTTACAGCAGTGTTGGAGGGAAAGCCTGATTATAAATGGTTGAGGAGTAACTTGGAGGTGGAAAAGTGGAGACAGCAAGCATGGACAAGTTTCTCAATTTTTTTCTTATATGAAAGGAAGGGAAATTGGACAGAAGCTAGAGGGAGGATATGTATGGGGGAGACACTTTAAATAAATAAGGATGCAAGTAATACAGAACCTGTAAAGAGTAGAGGTCAAAGACCCAAAAGAAAAGCAGGGAAGCAGTTGTGGCTCAAGCAGTTGGGTGCCCATCTACCACATGGAAGGTCCTGGATTTGGTTCCCAGTGCCTCCTAAAAAGAAGAGGAGCACTCAACAAACTGACACAGAGAGCAGACAACTAGTGCAAACAATGAGGGGGGAATAGAAATAAATAAATAAAATAAATCTTTTTTTAAAAAAGGTGCTCAAGTAGACTTACAGAACACAGATGGAATGATGGCCTTCCATTGTAAAAAGAATGAAAATAAAGGGTATGGTTAAAAAATTGTATGTTTGATTATAAGTAATAACTAATATGCACTATCTTATATAACTTTTCATTTAATTATTATAATAAACTATATAGTTTAAAAATCAAAAAGCAGGAATTAACAGAATTTGTTCAAATGTCCTACTTATTAATACTAGGTTCTTTAACTCCTAAGACTCAAACTGCCCAGATTCATGGGAACTAGTCAGCCATTCTTTCTTTTGTAAGGTACCTGATACAATATCTGAAATATGACAGATATCCCATAAATACTCATTTAATTCCATTTCCTTGGCTAAGTTTGGACTCAAAGGGTTACCTGCTCTACTACTGATGGCATCTGATTCTTCCTTCTAGCTTCTCTGATCTGTACCATCTGGTCTTATCCATTCTACCTGCAAGATCCCACCTGACTAAATATAGTCCTTCTGTTCTGGTCTATCCATAACCCTACTCTTTTCCAGGATAAAGCAATGCATTTATGATAGAATAATTCATTTTAATAAAGTGTATTAAACACTAAATTAGTATTCTGATTGAAGATATGAAGCTAGTCTATGTATATGTACACATACATATATACATACATAGTATAAGAATACAGGAGCCACTAGAAATTGATGCTGGGTATGGTAGATTGAATTATTTACCCCCCAAAAAAGGCATATTGTTAATCTTAATCCACATTCCTGTATGTGTGGATTCATGTGTAAATAGGGCTTTTTGATGATGTTATTTTCAGTTAAGATGTGGCCAACTCAAGGGTGGGTCTTAATCCATATTACTGGAGGCCTCTAAAGAGAAGAAACTGGAAGCCAGCAGTCAGCAGAAACTGGAAGAGCAGACACAAGGAGACAGACTGCCATATGACGGCAGGCAGAGATGCAAGCTAAGGAGTCCCATGGATTGTAGCAAGCCCAGCAAGAGAATGCTATAGATTTTGGGAAGAAAGTATTGCCTTGCCAACACCTTGATTTTTTATTTCTACCCTCTGAAACCGTGAGCCAATAAATGCTTGTTGTTTAAGACAACGCATTGTGTGGCATTTGTCTAGCAGCCTGGCAAACTAAGACAGGTTTTGGTACCAGAAGTAGGGTGCTGTTATGACAAATACCTAAAACTGTGGAACTGGCTTTGGAATTGGGTAATGGGTAAAAGCTAGAAGAATTTTGAGGCACTGGATATAAAAAGGCTAGATTGCTTTGAAGAGACTGCTGGGAGAAATATAGATATTAGAGATGCTTCCAGTGAGGCCCTTGGAAAGATAATGATGAATGTGGAATTGAAAACTGTTATAAAGTGGCAGAGAACTTGACAAAATTGTGTCTGATGTTGAATGGAAGGTAGAACTTGCAACTGATGAATTTGGTTAGTTAGCTGTGGAGATTTCTAAGCTAAGTATGGAAGGAGCAGCCTGGCTTTTCCTTGCAGCTTATAGTAAAATGCAAGAGAAAAGGGATAAACTGAGAATTAAACTCTTAAGCACAAGGAACCAGATTTTGATGATTTTTTAAATTCTCAGCCTACCCAGATAGTGTGTGCTGAGACTAGGGCCAAAAGCAGCTCTATCAGGGACCTCCCTGGGCTTTCAGGAAATGACTCTCCAGAGTACAGAATTCTATGTAAGTGTTTAACTGAATAACCCTTTGCCAAAGAGGGTATGACTGAACATGAATCCAGTCAGCCATTTCAGTGGAAGTCAGGATTGGAAAAGCATTACCTAGGAAGAATCTGTGGAAAATTTCTTTGTCTGATGGTTTGGGTCCCCTTTTAAACTATAAGCAAAACTGACAAGATTTTTGAGAATTTTGTATGAGCAGAAGCACTCCTGGCCTAGACCAAAGAGACAGGACAAAATGAAGAAAAAAAATCTTCAAGGAAGAACCATGGAAGCAGGTCTGGCCTGAAGACTCCTTGGACCAAGAGAAAGAGGCTTCCACCCAACCCTTTGGGCAGGACAGGTTTCTACCAAGGGGTTTGGAGGGGGCAGACCTTCCATCCAGATGTTTAGGGAGCATTAGGCCACCACCCAAATGCTTGGAAAAGGTGGTACCTACATTCTGGTTTTGGGGAAGAGTATGGCCACCACTCCTGTGCTTGAAGAGGGCAGGGCTTGGGCCCAGTATATGGGAAGGGCACAAGCTGCTGCTCAGATACTTGGAAAGGGAAGGGCTTCAGCAAGCCCAGAGGACAAGGCATCTACAGATTAACTCTCAAACCTTGGAATCTAGTGGAGTTTGCCCTGATAGGTTTTAGAATTCTTTGGAAACCATGACTCCTGTTTATCTTCCAATTTCTCCCTTGTGGAATGGGAAAGTCTATCCTTTGCCTGACCCACCATTGTATTTTAGATAACCTGTTTTCTAGGTTTCATGGGTCCACAGACTGAGAGGAACTTTACCCCGGGTTGAACTATACCCATAACTGATTTTGATAGGACTTTGGACTCAGAGTTGTTACTTAAATTACTTAAGGCTTTTGGGATATTGGGATGGGTGAATGCATTTTGCATGTGAGAAAAACATGACTTTTTGGGGTCCAAGGGGCAGACTGTGGTAGACTGAATTATGTACCTCAGCAAAAGGATGTTCTTAATCCATATTCTTGTGTGTGTGACTCATATGTAAATAGGAAATTTTGAAGATGTTATTTTTAGTTAGGTGTGGCCAACTGAATCAGGATGGGGCTTAATCCTTATTATTGCTTTTTCCTAGCTGTAAATAGATAATTCAATAGACCACAATACCATTCTGCAGTGGTTATATGTTTTTTTTCTTTAAATTATTCAACTAACCATCAAAATATACTTTTTAACCATCCTCAAATATTTCCTGAATACTTATGTTTGATATCATAAAGAATACAAGCATGAATGAAACCAAGTGCCTGTCCTCAAGCTGATAAAGATACAGCTATACACGTAAGAACGGTAGGTTACGTTTTAAAATTTTAGGTTTGGCTGATTTGGAGATTCTCCAGGCAATCAGTCATAACCAAAAATGACCAGGTGAAACCTGGACGTTTTGATATTTTAATGTGTTATTGTTAGAATTTATAGTCTAAATCCCTGCTCTTTAAATTTTTATCTAGCTATGGCAGAGATTTCCTTGAATGCCAGGACCTAACCACAACCACCACAACAAAGGAAAAAAAAAAACATCTTTGCAGATTGACCTGGGTGAGTGTTCTCCTTCAGGATTTTTCCATAGAACGAGTTTAGGGAATAGCTCCAGGCCAAATCTGAGGGTTGCCCTGATCCATTCAGTGCATGTAGTCCTGGAAATTCCCCCATTTATATGGTCTCCTCTTCCCTAAGAACAGTTTCCTCACAGTCCCTGGGCAGTAATCCTTTGATTACTCTGGGTTGCTCTCCCACAGCATTCTGCAGAACTCTGTGAGCTGCCTTCTACATGTATAGCAAGTTCTGGGATGGCAAATGTAGCAGGCCACCACCAAACAGATTGTGTTAGGCATGCTCCCAGCACATGCACGAGGGTTATTCTGCTCCTTCTGGAACACGGGACAGTGAGGGGTGGGGAAGGGGCCAGCCAGGGCACCATGAGATCCTACCACTTTTAAGTGGCCTTTTTCTTGATCTGGCACTCTGTAGGGGAACCAAGTCTTGTTGCCATCTTGATCAGGGTGGGGCTCAAGACATGTATTTTGAGTTCTTTTTCTGTCAACTACTATAGGTAGCAGTAAACATAAGAATTGTAGTTACTAAAACATCTCTCCTTTACTGTTTTAGTAATATACTATATTTGTGAATAGAATATTTGTATATTTGTGAATATTTGTGAATACAAGTCAAAAAGAAATATAAGCGTATTTTAAGAAAATGCTTAGTGTTCTTTGAGTTGTTCAGACAGCAAACTTAAG
>JAQZBX010062944.1:0-16773 GCA_029593785.1 Cabassous unicinctus
TTTTTTTTTTCCCTTTTTATCTTTCTTCTCCCTCTGGAACTGCCTCATTGCATATATTAGTATTAGTGATGGTTCCCCATAGGTTTCTTAGGCTCTGCTTAGGTTTTTTGTTGTTGTTCATTTATTTTCCTTCTATTCCTCATAGAGAATGATTTCAATTGTCTCTTCCTCAACTTCTCTGATTCCATCTTCTTTAAACTCCAATCTTCTGTTGAACACCTCCAAAGAATTTGAAATATCTGTTATTGTGTCCTTCAGGTTTGTGCTATTCCTTTTCATAATTTCCATCTCTTGATTGATATTCTCTTTGATTTCATCTATCTTTTCCTGATTTCCTTTACTTCTTTGTATGGGGTTTTCTTTAGCTCTTTGGGCATATTTAGGAAGAGTTTTTAAAAGAACTTCTGTGGTGTGTCCCTGATCATGTTCTACTCACTGATGGTTTCTAATAATTTAATATCTTGTTCCTCACTTTTCATTTTCTGTATCATTGTATATGTTATAACCTTTCATTGAAGCTTACACATTTGGATATTTTAACATGTTATTAGTGGAATTCAGACTGTGACGCATCTGTTCTTTAAGCTTGTATTCAGCTAGTATTCAGAAAGAGATTTCCTTGACTACCTAGACCTAACAAGAGAAAGAGAAGAAGGATAAAAGGAAGAGGAGGAGGAGGAGGGGGATAAAAAAGAAAAGAAAGTAAAGTAAAGAAAAGAAAAGAAAAGGCCTTTCTTAGTTTTACAGATTGACCTAAGCAAATGCATTCCTTCAGTACTTATACATACAGTGGGTTTGAAGTATAACTTGAGGCCAAAGAATAGGGGTTACAGTGACACTTTCTGCACATGCATCTTGTTTTTGGCATGCATGTGGGGTTCCAGGAATTCCCTTCTTTACACAGTTAGGAAAGCCTGCCTTTGCTAAGAATAAGTTTCTTCTCAGTCCTGGACACTGCACTGAATGTTCTTTGGCCAGCAATCTCTTGCCTAAGGCAGCACATCTTGATTGTTCCCCAACAGTTTTCCAAAGAAGAGCTGTCTAAATTTCCTTTTACACTCAGTTAAAGTTGTGTGATGGAGGGTTCCTCAATCCAGCAGCAGGCAGATTGGGCCAGGCATACATGCCTCCAATAAGTGCATGAGGGTTACTGTGCTCCCTCCAGGACCCTGAGTGGGGATCCACACTGAGAGAAAACAGGACAACTCCATAACTAGCTGGTGAGGGGTGGGGGAGATGACAGTCAGTGTGCCATGAGATGCCACCACTTTTTAGATGTTTTTTTTTTTTTAATCTTATTTTGTGCTTACCCTGTTACTGGAATCACTTAACTGGATCTTTAAGAAAACATTGTTTCTTTCAGTCCTTGCTAGTTTTTCAAACTTCTGCAGGGAGGCATTGTCTCACTCCACTCTCTTGATCAGTGCCAGGGTGGTTATTTTTATGACAATAAGTTCAGAATATTCATTAACTACTTGCTTGTATAAATTTAAATATATACTGAGCCACAAGGAAGCTGGGTTGTCCCTTTAACCAGTTGCAGGAAGAAGGGTAAAGTTTAAAAAGCATGAATACCTTAAGGCTGAAACTTTTCTAGGTTAAGGATACTAAAGTACTAAAGGTAGCATTTATGAAATTCAATTCTGGGATATAAAAAATTATTTTACCATCAGAATGCTGACTCATGCTGTGAGGGTCAGAAAACTAAAACCATTTGCATATTGAGAGGACATGTTATCATATTTTTTGTAGGGAAAAGTGTGTCTATCATATAGAATAAGCAATGTCTAATAATCTGCAAGCAAAATCCAATTCCAAATATGCCTACATCTCACACCAGTACTTGTTCTTCATCATGCAGATTAAGTGAATCAAGCATGATATGTGCCTATTCAGCCAGCTCAGACTAAGATAAAATATTTGAAATGATATGCTCTGTTGAGTGACAGGTTTTTATAGTCCGCATTCAAATGAGAGATCCTACTATAAAGTGAAACTCAATGCTGTATAATCATTGTTTCCTTAATTCTGTAGTTATGCCTCAGTTCTAACTGCATTGCTATTTTGGCATACATTTGTAGACAGGAGATTTCAAATACAGTAATTTGAATTGAATTCTGGAATTCAAAATACTCAGTATTCCCTTCCAGGGCAGCAGGATCCTATATCTTGAGGTACTCTAAAATATATAGGCTGCTGTGAGGTACTTAACCATCATCTTCCCCATATGATATCATACATTTTTCAGCTAAAAATCACTCAAAAATCATTCAAAATAATTTTAAAATGTGGAAAATAATTTTCTGAAGAATGTTTTAATTACATAAATGAATCGATTTGAAAAACTAGAATGCAGATGTACAGTTCACTCTAGTGCAATCAACAGAAGGATATTGAGGAAACAAAGTTCTAGATATTTGATAGGGATATGTTCAAATTTAAAACAAATATCAAATATAAATTAAACTTCATCCCATTAATTTTCAGAATATTTTAATCAAGAAAAACTCTGCTTGGCATCTCAAAATTCTGCATAGAAAAGATTTAATCTCTCTGTTCTGCAGGCTATAGATGATGAGGTTTATGACTGGGGGCATCATGGTGTAGAATATGCCTGTGAGAAGACTACTGAGAGATTCTTTATTTGCAATGGGACCAAAAGCAGCAATTCACCCAGAAACTAAAATCAAAAATAAAATTGCCAACTGTGCGGTACACGTGAATAGGGCTTTGTTACAGTCTTCCACAGAATGCATCTTAAGGACCACTGAAAATATATCAATATAGGACATAAACATAAAAGCACAGCATACTAAAAAATTACAAGTAGTAAAAATTAAGGCCATAGACTCAGAAAACTGAACATCTGAAGAGGACATCCTAAAAATTTGAGGCACATCACAGAAATATTGATGAATCACATTAGACTCTGAACATGATTCCTGTGAGGATAGAAGAATGGACCAACCCACATACCCAGGAGCCACCAGCTGCCTGTGTGCACAGACGTGGAGTGACGGTGAGCCTATAGTGCTGAGGGTGGCAAATAGCAACATAGCAATCATAGGACATCACCACAAAGAAGAAAAACTGTGCATCCAAACTGGGTAAACAGGAAAATCTGAGCAGCACATGCTGGGAGAGAAATCAGTTTACAGTCTGACAGAGAATTCACAAATATTTTGGGAACGGTAACTGAAATGCAGCAAAGGACTATGAAGGATAAATTGCCTAGAAAGGAGTACATTGGAGAGTGCAGATGTTCGTCAATTACAATGACAGTAACAGTTAAAAGATTCCCAGTCAGGCTCCTAGATAAATCACTAAGAAGAGCAGACCTTGTAGGACTTGGAGCTCTCGGGAGGTTGAGATATCCATGAGGAGGAATTCTGTGAAAACAGTGAGATTGTCCATTTCTCCTAATATGTTGCCATTCCCCTGTAGTCAAAATATAAAATAATATGTATATACTAAAACCAAATGGAGGTAATCAACATAACTCAAAAATAAAATGCTAAATTTGGAATGCTTTTCATGAAGAACTCAGCTGAGAAGAAATGGACAAAAGACATATTTTGAAATCAATGATTTCACATATATCCTTTTAGATTTTCACAACTCTCTTCAATATGTTAATTTCAGCAAGCATAGATAAGACAATCTAAGTATATCAAATAAATTATAATGAAAGCAAGGCCATCAAACCTTCAGTGTTTAGTCATATTTATACTATTTTAGTAAAATATCTTTTCACACTGCCCCGGAGATACCCAGTGATTATTTTCTCATTTTCTCCATTAACAAATTTTTAGACAAGACATACTCTGTAAGAAAGCCTCTGCATCAGCCTGTTTGATTGAACACTAAACAGCTATGCTCCTCATGTGCCAGGTGACTAGCATGATTGCAGGTATCACCATGTCTTTCCCCAGCTGAATAAAAATCAGTTTCTGTCACAGTTGGTGAATGGTTCTGAGATTATTCTCAGCTGGTTTAATCCAAAGGAGACCAGAAGGATTGTGCCTCATACTTTCATTTCAGTTGTTATATAGACATGCATGTGAAGCCTATTTTTCGCCCTTTGCAGTATGTCTAAAAAAATTCTCTTCTGATTTTGATAGATTTCAATTTTCTGTTTCAGTGTGTACCAGAGTTCCCTTGCTGTTTACTATAGTTTACCTACCAACCTGCACACAGTGTCTAAGAAGAGTATCACACATGACATTTTTCCTCCTCAAAGCATCCTTCCTTTCTTCAGACAAGAATTAAAATATTTGATGGGCTAATTTTGTGTCCAGGTATTTCATCCTATATCTAGAGTTTAATGAAGTCCCCTATTCAGAATAGCTATTATAACCACAACTCTTTTACTTCTGCTTGTCATGAAGCATACCAAATCATAAAGAAATTCTGTTTCAGTGTTAATTATGTTTTCAACTCTAAAAGTAATTATTTTGAGCAATCTCATTTTAGAACTATTTAATTTTACATGTGGAAAAAGTGGAATGGAGGGAAAATATGTATAAAATGTTATAAATTTTATTTTTATCAATAATATTTTTATATATAATCCATTTATAATTTTAAAATATCATACACTTTGACTTGAATTTTACATGGTTATTAATGTTGATTTACTTTCATTGATTACAGTCTTGTGAATTTTTAGAATTTTAAAAAATATATTTACTTTAGTAATTTTACAAAAGTAGTAAGTTTTATTATGTATCTTTCTTCTATACTCAATATGATGAGGATGAGAATGTCCTTTAGCTGGGATTTTATTAAATGGTTAAAACATAACTCAGTAATTAAGATGATGCTATTTACCTAAGGGTTGCTTATTTGTCATAACCAACAGTCCAGATAATTACTAAGTTCCTTAATCATAGCACACATGGTTAAACATATCATTCTTAACCTTCATCTCTTCAGATTGCATTTATTCACCAACTCTATAAAATTCTCAATTTTCCTTATACTAAAATTACCATACACCTTCTACTTCAGAAGGACAATGATGTTTCAATACACAGCCTTGGACATAAGAGGGAAAGACAAAGTTCATAGTTTATCCCTCCTCCTTATTACCTCCAGCATATTTATAATTTATTTACTTCACAATTTTTAATGTGTTAAAAAAACACAGTGAGTGGGACACCCATTCCTCTTCAATTGTTAAACACATGAAATAATGGGGCATAATACAAATCTGAATAATACATATCTAGATCCCAATATCCTGCAAATAAATATAAGAAATTCTTCATAGTAAAAACTTCACTTTGCTTATGAAGATTTATTTCCATGGAATGCTACAGTAGCTCACTGTTGCCTTTCAGTTTCTTTGTTCTCCTTTACAATCTAATTCAAGTAACGCTTAATAAAAAGTGCTTCTGCTATTTCAATTTCATAGCAATTTCTGTATCATTGTATTTTCAGTATTTAGAATACAGACTATGTATCACATACATATCATCAGGTACCACTTGTAAAACTAACTACCTATAATTAAACCATTTTCAGAAACTTTTACACTCTCCATGACTGTCAATTTATATCATGTGGCAGAAATAACTAAGTATGCTTGATAATCTTGAGACATATCACAGCTGTGTCAGGGAAATTTTTCATTAGCCATTTTAAAGAAATATGTGAATTAAAGCATACAAACCTTCCTGAGAATTGAGGAAGCAGTTTGTCTTTTGTAATATGAATATTTCTTTTGCATAATTATTGATACTTTGTAAAATCTGTGATCTTGCTTCACTCTTCAAGGAGTCACTTTTCCAGGAATATCATATTTGCTCCAAATCACAGAAACAGTTGTGATACTGTATTCTTTATAAAAATGGTTAGTCATTAGGGGTAACATGTATGAGATATACTTCTCAGGAGCCCTAGGGAACTGGTAAGTTTACCATTCAGAGAGGCCAGGTTTCTTTCAACTCTTAACTGATAAGGAATTTTTCAATATACAATAGAGATTAGAGGTATAAAATTACTTATTAGCAATACAATTAGTAAGAAAAGTTTGTTTTGTCTGTTTGTTAAACTTAACAAAAAAGAAATATTAAAAAATGTGACATAGTCACTGGTTAGTAAATATATTTTCAATTTTATGTAAGGTCCTAAATATAATTTGTGTAGATTGCAATATATCCATAATCTTTGCAACTTCCCCCTCCAACCTTTATTTTAAGGACTTAAAGTAACATGGAATTAAGGGAAATCATATAATGCTTTTCAATAAAGACAAACAAAAATTGATCAGTAGTTACCAAATTAAAGAAAAATGAGATTCATTTTAGAATGGATTATAAAATGATAGCAATTAAAAATGGTTGTGTCACAGAATGAAATGCTTTACAAGTATTTTGAAGAGATTCTTGAACATGTTATATGACAATAATGTTAGGTAAAACTCAGATTGTTAGTTATCACCTACACAAACATGTTGGAGCAAAGTAGCCTATTTATTCTTATTCTGAAAATGTCTATTAATAGCTGCCAGTCAGAAGAGTATCAGAATATAGGAGAGGCTAGAAGCTTTAAGAAAAGTCTTGGAAACGAAAGCTCAAAAATACAAACCTCCACATACTCAATAGGTAATCCGCACAATTACAAATATCGGTAAGGAGAGTTTTGGTGAGTCAAGATAAGAAACAGAATTTACCCATGACTTAGTACAGGACATTTTTGGCTTCAACAGAGCAAGGGACACATAAAAAGGTTTTCACAAAGACAATCAGATTTTTTCTCTCTCTCCTTTATTTCTTTATTTTTATATTTATTATTATTTTTAAATACACTTAGATTACACAAATGGCACATAAAAAATATAGGGGATTCTCATATGCCCTGTTCCCCACACCACCCACATTTTCCCACATTAACAACATCCTTCATTAGTGAAGTACATTCACTGCAATTGATGAACACACTTTGGAGCATTACCACTAAGCATGGTTTAAAGTTTACATTGTAGTTTACACTGTCTCCCACCCAATTCGGTAGGTTATGGCAAGATATATAATGGCCAGCATCTGTGATTGCAATGTCATTCAGGACAATTCTCAAGTCCTGAAAATGCACCTGTATTACACCTGTTTTTCCTTCTCCCTGCCCTCAGAACCTCCAGTGGCCACAGCCTCCAAGTCAATGATATGACTTCTTCCATTGCTAAAATCAAAATAAGTCTATAGGAGAATACCAGTAAGTCTACTTTAGTCCGTAGTTCATTCCCCAATCCTGAGGACACTGGGATGTTGATGTCCACTCCACCTCTAATTTAGAGGCAGCTGAGTTCCCATAGGGCTGATGGATGGGACTCCCTAACTTGCAGTAGTAGACTCTCTCAGTTCCTTTTTATGGTAGTTGTCCATCATCACCTCCTTGTGAGTTGTCCTGGGTGAGACCAATGAACTGGAGATTAGGTGTTGCAACACTGTTTGAGATTCAGGACCCAGCTGGAACATGGACAGCCCAAAGATTTAAATCTCTTGGATGTACACCTACCAACTGTAGTACTAATTTTAGGTTCAAATAGAAGGACAGAAGAGCCATGTGTAGGGAAACCACAACTGAGTCCAACTCTATCATGCTGGGTAGCATAAATTTCAAAGTAGGGTCCACTGGTAAGGCACCAAGCTCCTGAGCTATCTGCTCTGAAACATATAAAGTGTTATTAATAGCAGAAGGGGGGAAAGGGGGAGGATGTTGGTTCTATGGGGGTCCCCTGTGTTTGCTACATGACTTTTCTGTAACCTAAAACTTCTTTGAGGACAAAATGAAAAAAGTAAGATGCTGGGGGAATAAACAGAAGAAAATGTCACTGTACATATAGGACAACAGCTCTTACAGTGATGAAATGCAAAATGCCAAAAAATTTAATATTTTTCATTATTTTTTATCCCCAATTTTTATTTTTTTAATTTTTTGTGTTTTATTTTTAAAACTATCATTATTATTTCATTTTCTTATTAATTGTATTTGACTATTCTATTGGTTTCATTTTTGAAGAAGTTTTGGATCACAGAAGTGTAACAACTGTGGCAGGAAGGATCATTGGTGCAGAGTGTCATTGATGGGGGATATATAAAACTCACCTGGGCATACATATAAGAAATATAAATGTGTTCAAATGGTTATGGGGCATTGCCATTCACACAATAACTGAAGGAATATCAAATTCCTAACTTGGGGAGCACTGCTACATTCTCCAATTGATCAGCAAGAGTCTCCCAAGTACAGGGGCAATGACTAGTGAAGGAGGATGTTACACTCATGGGCCCTTAATATTGATGACTGTGCTTATGAGCCTTTACTTATAAAATTGAAACAGCCTAGTATTATAGGGTGCTAAGAGTTGCCTCCTGGGAGCCTCCTTGTTGGTCAAATGTGGCCTCTCTCTAAGCCAAACTCAACATATAAATACATTACTTTCCCCCCAGCATGGGACATGACCCCTGGGATGAGCCTCCTGGGTACCGAGGGATTATTTCCAAGCACCAACTAACAATGCAACTGGAAAAAGACCTTGACCAAAACAGGGAAAATGTAAGAACAAGTGAGTTTCTATGACTAAGAGATTTCAGAGTGAGTTTGGAGGTCACTCCAGAGGTTCCATTTATACACATCCCAGCAGGATCTCATGGACTGCCAAAGTAGATAGTACCCCAAATAGCGGGTCTCATGAGCACTCTGGAAGTCATCCTAATAAAATTTTACAAATGTTTATAATAATGCCATGTCCTCAGTTTTAATGGGTATATTTTGGGCAAAAATCAAATATTAGAAGGATTTTTCTGTTATATAGAGGCTACACAAATTCTTTGATATGCAAAGGATATTCAGAGTGAAATCAAACACATTTGTTTGGACAGGTTTGCCAACTGGAGATGACTATGAGGAAAAATTATGGCCAGACATATAATAAAACCAAACGATTATATTCATGAAATAGAACATTCAGAATATGGTATTGGTAGGAATATATGTTTACATACAAAAAAGTATATTACCTGAATTTCCTTGAAATACGGCAGAATATAATTTAATAGAATTTACATAAATGATTTGTACTCAAGTTTTTGTGTTTCAGGGAAACTTTTCACTCTAAAAATGATCAAAAATCCTAAATAATTTATAAACCTTTTGCTTGTATCCATGAAAAACTATCATAGCATTTCAAACTGATATATGTATTAAATTATTAAAAACAATCATTATGATCTAATGCAATAATATACTTCAAAACTGGGTTATTTTCCAATACAACAATAAATATTGGAAAAGATAGAAATGTTTTTATCCTTTTGAAATTCCATGTAAATCTGACTTACTGGGATATAGCTGAATTATCATATCAGCTTTTTCTATCATTCCATTGGAATATGTTGGTTTGGTTGAAAACTCGGAAGAATATATGGAAGAATATATGGGCTTACACATGTAAATGGTTTAATAATAATACTCTATGCCAAAAATTTAAAAATGGGTTTTGATAAAGAATAGTTACAACTTGGAATTGGAAATTTACTAGTACACATTTTATACACTATTAGATTTACATCCATTATCTATTTAGCAATATGAATGTGTTTTCCTTATACATAATGTTGTAACATCAAGCAGTGTTTATCTGGGGAAAAAATGGTTCATAGAATGAAACAGATCTTACAAATATGACATTTTCCATTTTACAATTTCAAAATAAGCCACTTTAAATAAAATTGCTAACAATCCTCTCAAACAGTACTTTATATATTGTAAAACTCTCAAGCTAATGTGTATGACAGAATTGTTTCTGAAATCTAATTTTCAATTTAACACAAACTTTGTTAGAAACTAATTCTTAAACTTATTTTCATTATATTCATGTTTTTTAAACAAAACAATTTTAATGATGCATATTAATAAGGAAAAAAATTCATTCAAAGTGTACAATCAATGGTATTTGCTATAAGCACATACTTGTACATTCATCACTTCGATCATTATTAAAGCATTTTTAATATTTCAATAATAATAATAATAATAATAATAACCAGACCAACAAACAAGAAAATTCCTCACCTTTCAATTTCTGTACATAGCTGCTGTTTCTGGCTATTCTATCCAAAGTGTGTAATGAATGGCTTTTAGTATAATCACAATGCATATTAATGGTCTCAAAAATTTTAGAAGAATTTCATTCCTCCAAAAAAAAAGACTCCACACCCCTAAACATTCCTTCCTCATACCTATGTAACCACTAATCTCCTTTCATCTTTATAAATTGATTTATATTTGCATTTTACACATATGGAATCATAAAATTTTTAGTACTCTGTGTCTTGCCTCCTTCACTTAGCATGACTTTTTTTGTTTGTCTAATATTAACAATTTGTACTATTAACTTACATTGGTTCAGCTTCAAGGAAAAATGGTCTTATATATGCAATTCTACCCACGTAAATATTTTGCATAATATATTTATATTTCACACAGTATATTTGGTTCATAATAGGGCAATCATATAGTATTTTTCCATTTGCGTCTGGCTTGCTTCACTCAACATACTGTCTTCCAGGTTCATTCATTTTGTCATATGTTTTACAACTTCATTTCTTTTTACCACTGCATAATATTTTAACATGTATATACTCCACTGTTTTTTATCCATTCATCAGTGGATGGACACCTGGGTTGTTTTCAACTTTTGGCTATCATGAATAATGCAGGTATTAACAGTCAGTGTGAAGATAACTTTTCATGGTACTGTTCTCAGTTCTTCTGAGTATATACCTAGCAATAGTATTGCTGGGTCCCATGACAAGTCTATGTTCACCTTCATTAGGAACTGCCAAAAAGTCCTCCACAGTGGCTGTACCATTCTACATTCCCACCAACAGTGAATAAGCATTTCTATCTCTCCACATCCTCTCCAACATTAACAGTTTCTGATTGTTTAATAGCAGCCAGTCAAATAGGGGTGAAATGATATCTCATTGTAGTTTTGATTTGCATTTCCATAATCGCTGGCTATGTTGAGCAGTTATTCATGTATTTCTTCAACATTTTATTTCTTCTTTGGGTAGTTGTTTTTTCAAATCTTTTACCCATTTCATAATCAGATACTTTTTCTTTTTATTGTTGAGTTGTATGATCTCCTTATATATAATGGATATTAAACCCTTATCAGATATGTGATTGCCACATATTTTCTCCCATTAAGTCAGCTGTTTTTTCACTCTTATTTTTAGTAAAAGTTTTTTATTTTTTAAAAAAGATACTTAGATTACATAAATGTTGCTTAAAAAATATAGTGGATTTCCATATGCCCTGCTCCCTGCCCCTCCCACATTTTCCCACATTAACAACATCATACATTAGTGTGGTACATATTTTACAATTGGTGAACACATTTTAAAACATTACCACTATGTTTGGATTATTGTTTACATTGTAGTTTACACTCTTTCTTGCACAATTTTGTAAGTTATGACCAGATATATAAAGGCTTGTATCTGTCATTGTAACGTCATTCAGGGAAATTCCCAAGTCCCAAATATGTCCTCATATTACACCTGTTTTTCCCTTTGCCTCCCCTCAGAACCTCCAGTGGCCACTGCCTCCATATCAAAGATAAAAGTTCTTCCATTGTTAGAATCACAAAAATCTATACTAGAATACCAGGAAGTCCACTCTAGTCCATCATTCATTCTTCCATCATGAGGATACTGGGATGGTGAAGTCCACTCCACCTCTAATTGAGAAGGGGCTTAGATCCCATTAGGCAGATGGATGGGACAAACTTGCTTGCAGTTGCAGACTCTCTCTGTTCCTTGGGATGTTCATTGTCCATTATCATCTCCTTGTTAGTTGTCCTGGATGATTCCAATGAAGTATAGAGTAGGTTTTGCAAGTCTGTTGCGATTCAGGGCCCAGCTGGCACATGGACAGCCCAAAGATTTAAGTCTCTTGAACGTACACCTACCAGCTCTAGTACTAATTATAGGTTCAAATAGAAGGACAGAAGAGCCATTTGTAGGGAAACCACACCTGAGTCTAACTCTGTCACACTGGGGAGCATAAGTTCCCAAGTAGGGCCCACTGGGAGGGCAACAATCTCCTGAGCTATCTTCCCTGCTTACAGTGCCTGGATATCTCTGCTATTTGAGGCAATATTTATGTTAGCAGTCAATGAGATCCCAACAAAGTTCTTTAAGGTGCAAAAGTGTTGAGTTTTAGGAGATCGAATTTATCTATTTTTTCTTTTGTTGCTCATGCCTTGGACATAAGGTTTAAGAAACTACTACCTACCACAAGATCTTGAAGATGTTTTCCTTCACTCTCTTCTAGGAGTTTTATGGATGTTGATTTTATATTTAAGTACTTGATCCATTTTTAATTAATTTTTGTATATGGTGTGAGATAGAGGTCTTTTTTCTTTCTTTTGGCTATGGCTATCCAGAACTCTCAGCACCATTTGTTGAATAGACTGTTCTGGCCCAGGTTGGTTGGCTTAACAGCCTTTTAAAAAATCACTTGACTGTAGATGTGAGGGTCAATCTCTGAGTTCTCGATTCAGTTTCATTGGTTAATCTGTCTGTCCTTATGCCAGTACCATGTTGCTTTTATCACTTAATCTAAGTAATATGCTTTAAAGTCAGGAAGTGGAATCCTCCACCTTTGTTTTTCTTTTTAAAGATATTTTTGGCTATTCGGGACCCCTTACTTTTACAAATAAATTTGATTACTGGCTTTTCAATTTCTGCAAAAAAAAGGCTGTTGGGATTTTTAATGGGATTGCTTAGAATCTGTAAATCAGTTTGGGTAAAGTTGACATCTTAACGATATTTAGTCTTCCAGTCCATGAACATGGAATGTCCTTCCATTGGTCTCCTTTTGTATCTTTAATCTATGTTTGGTAGTTTTCTGAACACAGGTCCCTAAGTCATGGTTAAGTTTATTTCTAAATATTTGATTGCTTTAGTTCCTATTACAAATGGAATTTTTGTTTTGATTTCCTCCTCAGATTGCACATCAGTAGTGTATAGAAACGCTATCGATTTTTACATATTATCCTTTTGTCTTGCCACTTTACTGAACTCTTTTATTAATTCTAGTACCTTTGTTTTAATGGATTTTCTGATATGGTATCATGTCATCAGTGAATAGTGGAAGTTTTACTTCTTCCTGTCCTATTTGGGTGCCTTTAATTTCTTTGTCTAGCCTAATTGCTCTTCCTGTATCTTCTAGCACAATATTGAATAATGATGGTGACAGTGAGCATCCTTGTTTTGTTCCTGATCTCAGAGGGAAAGATTTCAGGATTTCACCACTGAGTACAATGCTAGCTGTAGGTTTTTCATGTATGCACTTTATATTGAAGAAGCTTCCTTCTATGACTATCTTTTGGAGTGTTTTTATCAAGAAAGGGTGCTGCATTTTGTCAAATGTCTTTTCTGCACTAATCAAGAGGATCATGTGATTTTTCTTCTTCAATTTATCAATGTAGCTTATTACACTAATTGATTTCCTTGCATACTTGGAATAAAACCCATTTGCTCATGGTGTATAATTCTTTTAATGTGCTTTTGGATTCTGTTTGCAAGTATTTTGTTGAGGATTTTTGTATCTATTTTCATTAGAGATATTGGTCTGTAATTTTCTTTTTTCATAGTATCTTTATCTGGTTTTGGTATTAGAATATGTTGGTTTCATAGAATGAGTTTGGTAGCATCCTTTCCTGTTCAACTTTTGGAAGAGCTTGAGAAAGATTTGTATTAATTTATCTTTGTATGATTGGTAGGAATCACTTGTGATGCCATGTGATTCTTGGTTTTTTGACTTTGGGAGGTTTTGGTGACTGTTTCAATCTCTTCACTTGTGATTGGTTTTTTGTAGTCTTCTATTTCTTCTACAGTCAGTGTAGGTTGTTCATGAGTTTCCAGGAATTTGTCCATTTCATCTACATTTTCTAGTTGTTTTTTTTTTGTCATACATTTGTTGTACTGGGAGTAATCAGTTATAGATAGAAACCTCTTTTATCCTCTTATATGTATCCTCTTATCTTCTCTCTTATTCCCATGGGTTCAATGGTCATGTCCCCCCTGTCATTTCTGATTTTCTTTACTTGTGTCTTCTCTCTCTTTTTCTTTGTCAGTCTAGCTAAAGGTTTGTCAATTTCATTGATTTTCTCAAAAAATCAACTCTTGATTTTGCTGATTATCTCTATCATTTTTTTTTTTTTTGTTTTCAATTTCATTTACTTCTGCTCTGATCTTTACTATTACTCTCCTTTGGCTTGGTTTGGGACTGGTTCGTTGTTCTTTTTCTAGTTCTTACAGGTGTCCAGTTAGATCATCAATTTTAGCTCTTTCTTCTTTTTTAAAGTAAGCATTGAGGGCTATAAATTTCCCTCTTGGCACAGACTTTGGGGTGTCTCATAGATTTTGATATGCTGTGTTCTCATTTTCACTTGTCTCAAAATATTTGCTGAATTCTCTTGGAAATTCTTCTTTGACCTATTGATTGTTTAAGACTGTGTTGTTTAAACTTCACATATTTATGAATTTTCCCATTTTCCATCCATTATTTATTTCCAGTGTCATTCTGTTATGATCAGAGAAAGTATTTTGTATAATTTCAGCTTTTTAAATTTATTGAGACTTGTCTTGTGACCCAATACATGGTCTAATTTGGAGAAGGATCCATGAGCAATTGAAAAGAAAGTATACATTGTTGGAACATGGCCAAAGGGTTAGGCAGATAAGGATCAGCTCTCACTAAAACAATGGAGAAAGGCCAAGAGACTGCCTTGGGGACCTGCTTTGGGGTACAGCAATCCAGGACACTGCTTCACAACTTCCAGGAGAGTGAGGGACAGAGAGAAGAAGCGAAAACAGCTAATAATGAGCTATTAAACCTCCCAGCTGACAGGAAAGGCTCCACTCCCTCACCCCCAAGATATTGAGCTAGAGGAAAACTCATGGTGAATTGTATCTAACTGAGAGAAAAGAACATGTCTTCCTCCCCTCCCCCCAGCTCCTTTGTATATATATAGAATGGAAAGGTGCTTTGCATCATCTAGGACGGTGCTGGACAGATAGGGAAGCCAAGTGAAAATCATGGGTTTCTTGCTCCAGTGGCTGAAAACAGCACATAAACCCCTCTCTTAGGGTGGATAGGCTAGGTGGAGCTGCTGACTCCCTGCTCCAAATGGAGGGTTATGGCAGATTTCCTGCAAGGAAGAAGGGTCTGGGAGGATGGAGAGTGGTTTCTCTGTGGTGAATTTAGGCAGCTGGGCCCCCCTTGAATTTCAGAAAGGACCCTGACTCAACAAGGAGTGGGAAGGGGGATCTCCTCAGGCAGACTGTCATTCCCAGCCACCTAGGTAGAGAGGAATTACATCAGAGAGGAGGCAGAGACAAGCAGCTGATGAGCAGGACTCTTGCAGTGAATCTAACATAGATTAGTTAGGTTAGGCTAAAGAGACAGATTAATTCAGTGGAAGAATTCCTCCCTAACATTTACAAGGTCCCTGGTTTGATTCCTGGCTCTTCTTTGAGAAATGATCCACTGGGTCATCAGGCATCCAGATGAAACTGTATGACAGGAAACAAATAGGCATTCTCCTTTATTAGCATTTCTTGAATGTCTTTTTTTTTTAAGTTCCTTTTTAAAATTTTTCCTTATTTACTCACTAAAACCTGGTTCAAAACTTGCAGAAGGCAGGCAGCAGGGTGATTGACTGATGAACACCAGCAGTCTGAGAAGATCCTTAGCAGTCTAAGAGAGAAGGTTGTTTTTCCATGTTTATTTTTGTTATTTTTTAAATTATTTCTTCTTTCTGCTCTTTTTAAATAAATCACTGCTGTCTTGTTTCGTATTTCTTGTGTTTCCCCTTCCTTTGTTTCTCTGCTTGCTTGTTTTTTTCTATTGATTTTCTCTAACTACACTATTTCTTATCTCACATTCATCTTTACATCTTCTGTTTTCTGTTATTGTTCTTTCATTCCACCTCTTTCTTTTTGATCTCCAATTTTTCTTAATTTTAATTCTCTCCATTTTTCTCTGCTTTCTTTCTTTTCTATTTCTTTTCTTTTCTTTCTTTTTAATTTTCCCCTCTTCTCACAATTCAAGACTTTTAATTCATTTTATGTATTTTCTCTATTATATTTCTTATTACATTTTTTTTCTTTTCTACTTTTCTAATCTTATTTTTCTGTACTTCTTACTCATATTAATTTTTCAATTTCCTAGGTCTCGTAGGGTTCCTCTCCTACCTTTTACTATTATTATTACAATAATTTTTTTTCTCTTCCTATCTCTTTCCTTCTGGTCCTAATTTTTTTTTAACAGAACATAAACAACCACAAGGAAATAGAATAAGAAGAATGAAGTGCTAAAATGAAACCGTACCATGTACACAAAAACAACATAAAACCTTAGATTAGAAAAAGAAGCTAATCAACTAAATAAACTGAAAATAAACAGATGCCTGGACACCAATCAAAAATTACAAGCCATACTAAGAAATAGAAAGATACAGCTGAGTCCACCAAACAAGCTAAAAACCAGGAAGAGATGCAGAACCTGAAAAAACTAATCAGAGATGTCCAAACAAATACAGCGAAGTGAAGAGATTAAGATATTAAGAAGAAACTGAAAGAATATACTGAAGAAATTGTAAACACACATAAAAAGATAACAGATATGATGGTGATGAATGACACATTCCAAGAAATCAAAAATATACTGGAAGCAAATAACAGCAGATTTGAA
>JAQZBX010062945.1:0-16768 GCA_029593785.1 Cabassous unicinctus
GGGTTATTCTGGCAGGACCTCTGCTCCCTGATTTGCCTCCAGGATAACAGGCATTAATTCAGCAAGTTTCCTGACCTGGGGTGGGGGGAGACCATGACTCCCTGAGAACCTGATGACGAGTATGGCTCCTTTCCCGTCTCAAGTCCCTGCGGGCTCCCTGACACTCACTCATAAATCCCCTCGGCTCCCCACCTGTAAGCAACCACACATCACACCCTCTTCACACCACCACAAAAGTGTGCTGTCATTTCTACGGAGCCAAAACGAGAAAACAATTTATCCCCAAGGCCGATCAATTTTCATCATTTCCACCGAATGTTTCTGGAGCAGGCACTCTGGGGACTGCCACGCGCACGATGCTGCTCCCAGGTATCGCTGGGGCAGATTCCTCCCCAAGCTTCAGACTCACATGTTCCCTGGGCATCCCCATCTGGGTATCCCCGTCAGCCCGAGCACAACAGGCCCAAAACACATCATCCTTTCTCCGAACCTCACTCTCCTGTTGAGTTCTCGCTCTCGATGACTGGCACTCCCATTTCAACAGTCACTTATATGTGAAACCTGGGAGACATCCTGGACTCTTGCCCTTCTTTATCCCAATGTCAATCAAACAGCAAAGCTCTGCCGATGTGAAGGTCTGCGTGGTTTTTAAATCCACCCACCTCTCCAATGTGAAGATTTTCCTTTACTCCGGGATTGCCCCACCACCTCTAAATGCATGGGAAGGGAACTTTATTCTCTGGCTAGAGATCCAGAAGGAACAGCCAATGGTTGAACCTCAGAACACATGCTGGGGAGCGGAAATGAAGCCCATAAAAGACGGTGCTGGTTACTGAACTTTTATCTCTAGGGGGACCCACAGGACAGGGCACACCTGGGGCAGGTTTTTATGGAATATGTGTTTATCTTGTCATACTGTGTTATATCAGTGGGTGGAGACCCACACAATAAACAGGAAAATACTGAACTCCCATGCTGGGGAGTCGTGCTATGTTCTCAAATAGAGGGGCGAGAGCCTCCAGAGAACATAGGCAGTGCCCAATAAAAGAAAACAGACCAATATGCCAAGCCTTCAATATTACTGCAAGTAACTATGAATCTTATTCCTCAAAAAGTGAGACTTAGTGGTTATCATAGGTCCCGAGGGGAGGGGGAGGGAAAAATAGGATAGATGAAAGGTTGATTCTTATTCAGCCTTAATTAAGTCCTTTAATTTTCAGTTTGGTCAAGGAAATGTCTATCTGATACACATATTAATTTGTCCATCAGAATAATTCTCATGGAATTATCTTAGAAATTTGGTCTTGATCCAAGCACTGGATCCATCAAAATAGTGACTGTTGAAAAAGCTTTCAGTCACAGCATCTTCCCCTCAACAAACCAAACTATCACCAGGGCCAGATCATTCAAGAATTGATAACTCACTTCAAAATACTTTTAAATATCAGGGGGAAATGTTATTCAGTATTAAATGATTAACTCTATTAACATGATAGGAATTTTAGGGAAAAACCGAGTCTCTACATTTATTTATTAGAATTAGACACAGCAAAAAGATATCTACTGAACAGTGTACAGACTTACTCACCGAAAGGGTATTCAGGCACACACGATTTAACTTTAATAACAACAAGGCATAACTTTTACGACACACTCACTATATACCAAGCATTATGTTAACATAGCCTGTGACATCATCACAGAAGCCTACAATTCTCTTACTAAAATAATCTCCATTTATAGTTGAAAACACTGAGGCTTAAAAAGGTTAGCCATTTACTGACAACAATCACACACTGTTAAACCCTGAGCCAACAACATAACACCATTTTGTAGAGGAATCAGTAGAAGAGGAGGTAAATAAATTAAATTTGATATATTCTATGTCCTACAAAAGGGCAGGTATAGAAAAATGGCAGGCAATATATAAAGAGTAATTTAGTCCTACGAACATAATAGTCTTTAATAAACTATGACTGATTGAACTGAATGTGTAATTAATTAAAGAAAATGGGTGAGAAGAGGTAAAATCTTTAGCATAACATTTTAAAAATGAAAATAAAATTACATTATAAAAGAACACTGAGAGTAAATAGGATTTACTGATACATTACTACTTGTGCCTCCCACGAACTCTATTCTGAACCCATCGACCTGCACCCATCCCAGTTAGCCAATCCCATACAACCATCCCATACAATCAGTCCATTCCTGAAAATATTCAGCGTATGATTAGCAAACCTTGGAAGTGCATTTTTACAGTTGCATTTCATATCACTGTAAAGTCTCTTTATCATCCTATATTACATTTAATCATTTTTTATTATAGAAGTTCCTTATTCTAACTAAAATTTTTAGAAAATTATGAAAAGAATGATTTATGTAAATTACATATCTCAACTCAGGGATGTTTCCTAATAATATTTTCATGTACTTGCTTTCAGTTCTTGTTTATGTATATGTTTTATACATCTCCTACATATCTATGTCACAGCCTTTTTCATTTACTATTTTGCATGCATTGTCAGCATTACCTATTATATAAAAATATTTTAATGAATATATTATTCCTTCAAATGGATATAATGTGATTTTTTTTTTAAACTTTTTCCCTAAATAGACATTTAGGTTGTTGATTTCTATAAATGAATATCTTTTGTTACCATGATTTTCTTATTAGCGAAGTTGTGGGATACAGAAAAATCATGCATAAAATACAGGATTCCCATATACCATCTGATTATTAACACCTTGCACTGGTGTGGAACATTTGTTACAGTTGATGAAAGTGAAACCTAAGTTAACCCACGGATCATAATTTATGAGAAGAGAAATTAAACTCTTTATGAATAGTCTCTCAAAGTGTTCCAGCTGCAAGAGAAATCACTGCACCCATACTTTGAGAAGAATAATTCTCCTCTTAAGAACTAGTGGGATAACGAGATTACCACATGACCTTGCAGTTCCACTCCTAGGTATATACCCAAAAGAAGTGGAAGCAGGGATTCAAACAGATCCTTGTGCACCAATGTTCACAGCAGCATTATTCACAATAGCAAAAAGGTGGGGGGAAAAACAAGTATCTATCAACATATGAATGAATAAACAAAATGTGGTATACATAAAATGGAGTATTTTCAGCCATAAACAGGAATAAAGTTCTGATCATGCTATAACATGGATGAACTCTGAACACATCACGTTGAATGAAATAAAGACAGCCATAAGAAATCATATATTGTATGAGTTCACGTTTATGAAATATCTGGAATAAGCAAACTCATAGAGACAGGAAGTAGATTAGAAGTTACCAGGACCAAGGGTAGGACCAAGGGTACCCTAACTAATGGGTACAGAGTTTCTGTTGAATGAAAAAGTTTCTCTAATGGATGGTGGTAACAGTTGCACAATGTTGTAAATGTAATTAATGCCACTAAATTGTACATTTAAAAATGGTAAAAATGGTAAACTTTATTTTATATGTATATTACACAATTTTTTTTTAAGGGGGAAAAAAGAACTAGTGGGGCAAAAACATTGTAAGTTGTCTATT
Organism: Cabassous unicinctus; assembly: GCA_029593785.1. Lineage (NCBI taxonomy): Eukaryota > Metazoa > Chordata > Mammalia > Cingulata > Chlamyphoridae > Cabassous > Cabassous unicinctus. Next base: position 3,554 of record JAQZBX010062945.1, read on the forward strand.
CAATGGTTATCTTCCCTTTCAGACTTTCTAATAGAACTCCAATTTTGTTCAGGATAATAATATGTACAGCTCCAGACAATGGATCATGACTGATCCAAGACAAACATGATAATGATAATGATTCTGTTTTCCACTTTGCCAGCCTCTCTTGCAGCTAGGTATGGCCATGGATCCAGTTATGGCCAATAAGATGCAAAAGGAAGTCTGATGCAGAAGATTCTGGGGAAAATTTTATCCTCCACATAAGACAAGACAAACACTGCTGATGCTGCCCTTTGTCATTTCCCCCTTCATGAATTGCAATAGCTAGAGCTAAGTAGTCATCTTCAATCATAAGAGAAAGGTAAAGGATACAATAAAGAAGTTGGCTGTGACATGATAATTATCAAACCAATGTGAACAATCTCTTGCCTCTGATCTTTTCGTTTTAAGAAAAAATAAACCTCTAATTGATTGAGCCACTGTAATTGGAATTTTATGGCACTCACAGCCAGAAGCATTCCTAACTGCTATAACCAGTGAGGTTATTGAAATTGAAAGAAGGAAGAAATGTATGATTTTACTTCTATAAGCCACACCCATCATGTACTAAGCAGGGGTGAGAAGGAAGATATCAGAGAGAAAGACCTTCTGCTGGTTGATAAAGAAACAAGGTTAAAAACCCATGAGAATAAAAGCAAGGCTGGGATCAGAGCAGGATACCAGAATCAGAAGATACAGCAGTCCTTCAACTAATCAACAATTCCTTTTCTAGTGTCAATTCCATCACCGTCCTGTACATGTTGCTCAGCAGTATTTCATAAAATATCTGACTTTAGGATTCAAAATATTCCATGATAAAAGTAAGATAGAGAAACTGTGCATGATTCTTACCAGACATGGGGCAAGAGATAGTCTATTCAATAGAATATAACTGCAAATAATTAGGAGTAGCATTCTAAGTTAACAGTTATGTAGTTATGCAGTCCTCAAATCTGGCTGCACATCTATGTCACCAGATGGGCATATGGAAAACTACAGAAAACTGGGTCCTCATCAGCATCTCCAGGAACGTGCAACCGGGTTTGAGAATCATTAAGGCCAGGCAGCAGCGGAGCTTAACACCATGGTTTTCGATTTGAGGCATCAGAATCACCAGAATCACCGCAGAGTCAAATAAGGAATTAAAGCTTTAAAAAAAAAATTTTTTTAATAAAAAACCTAATGCCTGGTCCCAGTGTGATGGGTACCTAATAAGGATTCCCAAAGGTGAGGCCCAGGCATCTTATTTTCAAAGCTCTCCATTTAACTCTAAGTTACAACAAGAACTGAGAACCACTGCCTTAGGATGCTTTAAAGTAGGAGCACACACAATGGAGAAACAGCTTAAATTAATAATGAAAATGGCAGCTTCATCCAAGTTAATAGGTCAAGTGGCAACTGTACACAGGAGTCAGAGATTTAGGAGAAAGAACTGGGCTCCAGATATAAGCATGGTAGACACTGCCAAAAGGATGGCATTTGGCACATGGAGCTCTATTACAGTGTGGAGATGGAGGACTGGGGGACTCCAGGACTGCAACCAAGGGCATGTCAGCATTTACAGTTCAAGTGAAGGAGGAGAGCCAGCAAAGTGAGGTGCTGTGAAAGTTAAAAGAAGGAAGGGTTTCCAGGGACACTTCAACAATGCTGGAGGATTGCTGAGATGTTGATCAAGGTGAGGACCAAAATACACGCATTGAATTTGGCAACCAAGAGGCCATTGGAGACCTTGACAAGGCAATTTCCAAACAGGAGTGGTGGGTATGAAGCCTGACGGACGTAGGCAGAAAAGAAAATGGGATGCAAGGAGTCTAAGAGTGAATCCCAGACTGCTCTTCCACAAGTTGTGCTGTGAAGGAGGAGGGAAATGAGGAGGTAGGAGAGGGGCATAGATTCAAGGGACATTTCTGTTGTTTTGTTTTTTAACATGTAAGATACTACAGAATATTTGTGTAATGCCTAAAATGACCCACTGGGGGAAAACCAATTAGAAGTCAACAATCAAGCAGTGAAAGCAGTGGTATTCTGGAGATGGTAGGAGGGGATGGGATCAGAATACAAGTAGAGGATCCCATAAGTCTCAGAGAACAGTGGAGACCAGAGGTCAGCAAACTACTCTTGTACACCAAATCCAACCCACTGCTTGTTTTTGTATAGCCCATGAGCTAAGAATGGTTTTTCACATTTTTAAATGATTGAAAAAAATCAAAAGAAGCATAATACTTTGTGCCACATGAAAATTACGTGAAATTCCAATTTCAGATCCATACATAAAGTTTTATTAGATCACAGCCGCAGCAATTTAGCATATTGTCTATGGCTACTTTCATGCTAAAACAGAGCTGAGCAATTTCTGCAAATATCATATAGCTTGCAAAGCTTAAACTTTTACTATCACTTTTTAAATAAAAAGTTTACCAACCCCTAATGTAGATAGTTTGTTTCTCTCCTTTCCTCAATAACAACTTTAAGTGCCTTATTTTTTTTTATTAAAGAAGTTGTGGGTTTACAGAAAAATCATGCATAAAATACAGGGCTCCCATATACTACCCTATTATTAACACCTCGTATTGGTGTGGGACACTTGCACAACACAGTTCAATTTTAATAGGGAAAGGAGGAAGTGTGGGCACAGACTTGAGAATTAAAACCATCAACAGCTTACTGTCTACATGAACTTGACTTTAATATTCCACTGTTTGTATCAACAGAACTTAATGATCCAAGCAATTTGTTGCCTAGAAAGAGAAAAGTTACAAGTAATGTCATTGTTTTTCCAGGATCTGTTGAAAGAAAGTGCCAAATGGTAGTTTATATGCCAAGACTCTTCCATCCCAGCACCTCAAAATCCTCAGGCTGTGTCCGCCGATCCTAAGCTATGAGAGCACGACCCTTACCCAAAATCCTAACCAAACTCCTGACCAGCCTTAAACCAGACTTCAAAATCTCAGTAAATATTGCAATCTCAGTAAAGAGTGGGGTGATGTCATTAGCCAAGAGTGAGAGGGGTGGAAAGGATAGAAAAGGATTTTAGATGGAAGAGAAAATACCAAAGCACCTTGGGAGGGGAGAAAAATAAACATGTTTTTCAAATACTTAGATGAAAGAAAGTGACAACTTATCAAGTTTATTAGTAGCAAGTGGAGAGAGAAATAGGAGAGATAAAAATATGACAGTGTCAAAATTTAGAATAGTTGTCACAGGATGGAAGATTAAGATGAGTATTTTTTGAAAAGAGGTAAGGGAGGGAGAGAGAGGGAAGGGGAGAGAGGGAAGGTAGGAGGGCGAGAGAGTGAGGTGTAACAGGCATAATCATAAGGTCCTGTCCTTAGGTCTAGAAAGTCCATTTTCCTACTACAAAAGGAGGGAGACTTGGCTTAACATCTGCCTATCTAAGAAGCCTGTGCACTTCAACTGACCAAAAATCCAATATAATCCAATCGTGTGTGCAACTAATTAAAAAAAGAACACAATCTTTAATCCATTCATTCATTCATTCAACAAATATTTAGTAAGTACCCTGATGTTGCAGGCAATAGGTGACATTAATCCCATGATGGTATCCTGTTCTGCCTCTACATTCTACTCCGTCTCTGCCTCTGTCACACCGCTGTCTTCTCTGTCTACCCAAATGTCCTCTCCTTATAAGGACACCAGTCACATTGGATAAGGCCACCCTAATGCAGTCTGGCCTCACCTTAGCCAGTAACATCTTCAAAGATCCTATTTCCAAATATGATCAAATTCACCAGATCAGAGGTTAGGACTGGAACATATCATTTCGGACAACACCATTCAATCCGTAACAGTTGCCACAGGGAGCAAAGTTCTATCATTCTGCTCTACCTTGCTCAGCATGTTGAATCTCAGCATCGTGTGTTTCCTAAGGGCTGCAAGATGGTGGCCACAGCTCCACAGACTGCTGCAAGTTCAGCTAAGCTTTCCCAGAATCCGGAGATACTGATACATATTATACTGAATACAGCAGTCACACAACCACTCCTAGTTATAAGGGAGTCTGGGGAAATCGTTATTTTTACCTGGCACACTACCAGCCAGTTTGGGTTTCTATTAGCAAGACGGCAAGATATGCAGATACTGTAGGCAGCCAACAGTGTCTTAAACACCATTGGTAAAAAGGGATAATTCAACATATTGATGCAAATAAAAAGATGAAACTGAGTGTGAAGAAGGAAGATAATATAAAACACAGAGAGAAAGTAATATTTGTAACACCTTGCTTTTGGAAAACCAAAAGAAGCCTGGTGAAAACATTTAACCTTTTGATTCCTGCCCATTCTGTCAGGAAACTGAGAGCCAAAGTGTGAAGAGGGGCAATGAGCCAGGTCGTAGATGTCCTGCTAGGTTCCCAAATTGCCCAAGAGGTATTCTGGGAAAAAATAAAACAAAAGGAAACTGTATGCTGACCAGATGCACTGTCGAGAAACTCCCAGGTCCACACAGGGCTTTCCCTCTTAGGTAATGGGTGTTTTAGGGAAGGGCTCTGAGGCCCGTCCTAGCCAATGTGTGCCACCCGTTCTGGAGCTTCAAAGCCATGAGAAGGGGACAGGAATCAACAGAAGGAAAGGGAAACATTTACCCAAAGAAGGCACAAAGTAGAAACTGGACATGAGTATTCAAATACTTAAGACTGGCTGGGTGGAAAACCTATAAGCACGGTCAGATGTTGTTTCTGAAGGTCAGCAAGTGAAGTCTGCAAGTTAAACAGTTTTTGCTGAGATTAAGGTAATTGTAATTTTAAGCTTTTGCTTACCCCTAACCCTCAAAATGCTTCACAATTAAGATTTCAGAACATTTTTGAGAAAATGGTAAGAGGGAGAGAAAAGCTAAAGGGAAAAATTGTCTACTTATACTTGAGCAGTTGGCAAGAGAAAAACCACTAGTATTAAAAACCATATTAAGCTTTCATTTCTGAGGACTTGATTGAATTAAGTAGTAGTCATTGCATAAAAACACTGTGAAAGCAATTTCTGGTATCTATTAACTAATGGAAACAAATATTTTATCACTGGTCAAGTTGAAAATAAAATAACTGTCATAGGCATTTTATTTTCTTCCTCAGTTGACTTTTTTCAGTTGCTTTAATTTAGTGTAGGCGTTGGCATACCAACATACAATAATTAAAGGCTGGACAGTGAAGAAACCTAACAGTGTATTATACCTCACCCAAATGATGAATGTTTATTTTCCAAGAATCTCACCTAACTTTTGAGTTACTTTAACCACAAGGCAGTTTAAAAGCAAAACAAAACAAAGTAAAACCTGAAAATGGAGAAAAGCAAACAGTGCACTTTTTTTCTATTCTAAGTGTACCTGATCTAAAAGGACAAATCAACATGTGTTTAAGGTCAATAAACCAACTGAACTACCTCAAGGTGAAGTGAGCCAGATTTAGCACAGCTCCACACAACTTTGAAAGAAGGGCCAGTCATTCTGGAATGACGCTGAGAATCCAAGCACTGTACGCCCTCCAGGAAGTTTACAACATCTTCAAGTACTTTCTAGGAAGGCTAAAATCCCTCCTTGGCAAAAATCATCCTCAGTCACCAGAAAGCAACTGGTTGCATTCAGAACAGTCTAAGATGGGGCATGAATTTTTACACCCCTTAATTCTCTTTGCCCAGATTTGCGTGCTCCCGATGACAGCATGCTCACATTCTCTTCACCTGATGGGGCTTGATTTTATGCAGGAATGTCCCACTTCTGTTTGTGGACTAATTTCCAGCAGGCTGCTTTCTAGTGGAACAGCAAGCTCCTGCTTTGTTCCTTTGAGTGTCACAAGTCTGTTTTGAATAAAGGCTCTAATTGTGGTGAGATTCTGACAGGAGATACTCATCGATGTACACTGATCAAATGGCTTCTTGATCATTCCTCCTGGGACTGGATGTGAACCCAAACTTTAAGGGCAACCAAAGATGTCTTTGGAATTCTCTAACCCACAAACATGCACTCTGTTTGTCTCTCCAAGACAAGGTGTATGCGTATGAGCTACCATAACAAATTCTCCTCGGGCGACTTTTCACTGGGAAGTAGATGGCGTGTTGTGTGTGGACTCCCCTTCTCATGAGCTGCTTGCACAGGAACACTGCTCCAACCCCCCCAAACTTGCCCGCCATTCCCAATGCATGGAACTTTCTCTCCCCCTCTGTCACACACTCCATCATGCTGGCCACAGTTGTGGTTTATCCACTCTGCCAAGCCCAGGTCCTCTTGTCCTTACATGTGAACTCAAAATCCAGGTTCCTTTTGCAAGATTCCTCCTTCACCCCAGCCATGGCAGATCACCTCACCCCTTCTCCAGTGTCTTTCATCACTGCCACACCATTTCAACAAGCACACACAGCAGTACTGTACGGGTGAACTGATATTCCTGATGGGCCACTGTGTTTGTGTATGTGTGTGTGCCCTCTACAAAGGAGGAAGCCACTCAACAGCAGGGGGCACATGTTCTCACACTTTTACAATACTCTGAATACTCTCGTGCAATACTTCAGAGAGACGAGGCTGCTCTTTTTCAGAGCTGAGTCAGAGAGATGCTGATAGGTTAGAATCATGAGTGTGGGATCCAGATTGGTAAAACGCATATGGTCCAATATTCTCTTCAAACCACACGGTTATTTGGATTTTTGACCTCTCTACCCTCACCTTATACAACGGAGCCCTTGTCTATGTATCTATGTACATGCACACAGACACACACACACACACACAAACACACACATGCACCCACACATTAGCAGCAAAAAGTCCTATACTGAGAACCAAGAGAACTGGGCACAAGGTACAGCATGACAACTCTGTACCAGCATGTAAGTAACAGCCTTCCTCCAGGTTCAACATCCTCTTTTGCCAAATGGAAGGACATGATTAACACGCTTGCTATCTTGGAGCCTAGTTTTAAAGAGCCATGATATATGAAAGGAAGGCATGGTGATGAATGTTCAAAAATGGATGGAGTCAGAATCATTCTTTAGTAACTATATGAAAAAGAAATGTTTTAAGATGGGTGTCTTCTCCAGTATTCACCAATAGACACTGCTCCTCTATTTTTCTACATAAAAATGCATCTGAATTGAAAAATATAGAAACCAGCTAACACTTCCATAGAGCTTTCAATAAGCCAGGAACTTTCCATTCACTTTAGGTATTTTTAACTCATTTAAAATCTAACAATTTCACTCTAAGGTAGGTAGCTCGTAAGTGGCAGAGCCAGGATTCAATCTATGTGATGACAGGCATACATATTATTTGAATGGGGTTCTGAGGAGCACTAAACGATATTAGAAATCCATGTCACTGGAGGGAATTTTCAACCCAGTGGGGCAGGTGATAAATGTCACAGTGGGTAGCCATCAATACGGGGTCCACCCACTATCTCATCCAGACAGCTCCCCTTTCCATATGCCTGAGACCACCCGCTGTCCCTTCCCCTTGGAAAAAGGCATACGTTATTGGAGTCTGAGGCGCTCGCTAGGCTTACAAGGGGTTAGGCCCCTCCATGCCCGCTCTAGAATGCAGGGAGATTTGATGTAGGCACGCTGCAGTTCACCTATATGATAAGTTAGTCTCCTATAATAAACTGATAAAAATAGTCTAACATCTGAGAAGGCATACAAGTCACAATAAGAAAATGAGGGAACTTAATGACCCATAGCAATTAATGCAATTGCATGATGTATTGATCCAAGCTATAGCCAACAGATAATAACAGCAAGTTCCATAATGTATTCCCAACACTTCCCAGTCCTACCAGGTTTGTGTTAAGTGAGGGAGCTTCAGCAGCAGCAAGTAGTCAAGAAGTGACACACAAACACACCAAGACTTACCAGGTTGATTTTAAAAGAAAAAGTAAAAGAAAATTTAATTCCACTAATTCAAAAAGAATTTCTTAGGTTTTTCAGAAGTGATTTATCTGCCCACTGTAGAAATGAGCCGTTCAACCTCCTAAGAAGGACTCATCATTTACTCACATTAATGGACAATAAAATCTATTCCTTTAAAGTATATTTGGTTGCGCTAGCAAACCTTTAACTTAGGGTAGCCACAAGTGTCAACCTGTTCTATCCTGAAACCCACCTAATACTGGAAAACATCCAGAAGAGTCACTACTCTGTAGATGCACATGCGAACCAAAACCAAGTCACATCACATGCTCAGGTGTCTAAGTGGAATGGAAGGAGAAAGATCAGGTATATAAATATCCTAGTTTAGTGGAATTTTATGCCCACAGACATATAGCCAGATGGCAGATAATAAGCACAATAATAATAAAAGCTGAAAGCAGGCACTATCTGAATTAAGCCTACATTTCATTTTTCCTAACACCCAAATTAACTATGGCAAATAAATTGTCACCTTAAATATTATATCTCTATATTAAATATTAGCCCGTCTAGTAAAAACTAATTGTCTCTCCAAATCCAGTCTCCCTTCCTTCCCAGTAATAGTTTAAGCTGACACAGGCTACCCTCGTCAGCTTCACTCGCAGTTAGGTGTGGATATGTGACTCTGTTTGGGCCAACAGGATGTGAAAGGAAGTGATACATCCAATGCCAGGGTTCTTTTCAACTTTTAAGAAAGCCGCTTGCCCTGGAGTTCTTTATGTTCTTCCTGTAAGCTGGAACGCAAATGTGCAGACGATGCGTTAAAGGGTGATGGACCAAAAAGATGGAAAGAACCAGGGTTCCGTTATGACCCAAAATCTGGACTGTTTACCTCCTGGATATTACCAGAAATTAAAAAATAAAATAAACAATGTCTTGGTTTACTGTATTGTAGTCATCTCTTGTTAAAGCAGCTTAGTTTTATCCTAGTGAACTCGGTAAAATCTACTAGTAGCGCCATTTATCCTACTTTAAATCCTCTGTAACAGCACTGTCCAAAAGTGCTTTCTCCAATGATGGAACTTTCTCTATCTGCCCTGCCTAATATGGAAGCCACATACAGTGACTGAGGACTTGGCATGTGCTAGCGTGCCTAAAGAACTGAGTTTTTTGTGTTATTTCATGGTAGTTAACTTAAATGTATAAAGTCACATGTGACTCTTATGTGATCTAAAGTTTCTTCAAAAATGAAGCCAATAAAATAGCCAAATACAATTAATAGGAGGATGAAATAATAATGGTAGGTTTAAATATAAGGAATAAAATACATAAAATTTTGAAAAAACTAAAAATAAAATAAAATTTAAAAACTGGAATATTAAAAAAATAATATAAATATTTTTAAAATTTTTTTTGACATTTTGCCTTTCATCACTATAATATCTGTTGTCCTGTATCATCCTGAATGACATTACAATGACAGATACAGGCCATTATATATCTTCTATAACCTACAGAATTATGTGGGAGAGTGTAAACTACAACGTAAACAATAATCCATGCTTAGTGGCAATGCTCCAAAATGTGCTCATCAATTGCCATGAATGTACCACACTAATGAAGGATGTTGCTTGTGTGGAAAAATGTGGGAGGTATGTGGAGCGGGGCATATGGGAATCCCTATATTTTTTATGTAACATTTATGTAATCTAAGTATCTTTAAAGAAATAAATAAATATACATATTTTTTAAAAGTCACATATGGCTAGAGGCAAGTTGCTGCTTTTTTAAGGACAATGTAACATCTAGTGTCTGATGCATCTAAAATTGCAATTAGGAAGACAAGGAAGGGTCACAGAAAAACCCATATTCTAAGGCTTAGAGTTTTTGCTAGAACACTACAAAGCAAAAGAAGGCCTCAGACCACAATTTCCTCAAAGTAGAAGTGGATTCTGGGCTGAGCCTAACCCATGAAGGTTTTAGGGTTGTTCTTTTTCAAAGCTGACACTAGCTTCTATGTCAACATGAAGGACTCCTGCAATTCTTTCACACCATCACCAGTGTGCTTGTCTTCCATAAAACTCAGTGGGTTATTTCTGTTGAAGAGATAAATGCAAAGCAGTTAGCAACAACCAAGATAACCAGTAAGTGACTGTTTCTATTCCATCCCACAGAGACCTGGGAAGAACACCTAATTTAGGGATATTCAGAATGACTTCTGATCAATTTGGGTACTTATTTTGCAAAACTCCACTTTGGAGAGGTCAAAATTCCAGGAAAACACTCGTGTTATGAAGGAGACAAATGCCATTCGAAACATCCATCTGAAACATGTAATTGAGGTTCTGAATACAATTATGAGAAATAAATAAACCAAACTGGGCAGATTGCCCAGAAAAAACAGTCAAATGCAAACTTTGGAGGAAGAGAGTAACAGACATTGAGAGGAAGGTATAAGAGGAAAAAAAAGAGGATAAGCGCAAGGGAGAAGAGAAAACTGTGGATGAAGGACAGGAAGAAGCAGGGAAGGAGGGAGGCTTGGAGGACAGGAGGACGCAAACTAGAGTAGGAAAAATTATAAAATACTAATGGAAGAGCAAATCAAAGAGAAAGCATTCAACAAAGCCCTCATCTGGGCATTCCCAGGGGAGATTTGCATAGACATATATAAAATTTACATACCTTTTGTACCAGAGTGAGTTTATTAGTAATCTTAACAAATGTACATCCCAGCCTCCATTTTTGGATGAAATTCAATGGCCACAAAAGCAATATTTTGTAATTACTATCAACAATCTGAAAGAAATCTAATCCTTGCTCAGTACAACAAAATTTAGCATTGTGTAAAGATTTAACTCATTCAACATAAAGCACTAACAAATGGGGGAAAACACATGCAGTTCCATCATCTCCCATCAGCCTGTAAGAGTGGCATGGGAGAGGAGGCTCATTCTTTCAGGGGAATTTGCAAGTTTATTTATACTCTTTTTTTCCAATAAGATAGGAGCACTGCACTAACTCATCTTTCAAGACTTGGAACTACAAAAGTGTCTCAGTTTTAAGTCAAATGAAACATTCCAAAGAGGAGTATGCTATTGGTTCTCAGGATAAACAGCTAACAATTTTATTTCCCAAAGAGAAAGTATCTAAAACTGAAGTTAGTATACACCACCCAGATGCACAACGGAGAATAATGGGCCCAGGAAATGCAGGTTCTAGTTCCAGCTCTGCCATAAACCAGCTAAATAATAACAAGCAGCAGAACACACCACTTAACCCTCTCCCTAGCCGTTTAACACAATAAAAACTCAGGCACTTTAGTTCTTGGTTAAATGCAGGTATCTTTAAATTAAACAAATACTGCAAATATTACCCTTGATGAAACATCATCACTGCTTTTGCACCATCTTCTGTCTGATCAGTCATTCTTTTAAATTTCTGTCACGGTGGACATTTGAAAACAAATTAAAATCAAAGGAAATAAAGGCATCTAATTTGATCTTGTCACTGCTGAAACAGGAATAAAATGCACATAATACATATAAACCAGACATGCACACACATGCACACACACAATCTGTGTGTCCATATAGTATTTCACATTGAATTGTGGATTCCTGAAACACTGAAACATTCCCCACCCATTTTAGACCCATTAAAAAGTCTATCATCGTATGAAATGGCCTGGAAAACTGCCAATCACGGTGTGAATGTCCATTAATACCAAGTCTGTCTTCAAACCACACAAGCATCTTATTTCTCCACCTCCTAGAAATGTCTAAATTTGCCATTAAAATAAAGATAGCTCCAACTATTTTTCAGATCCTTTATGCAAGTCAAAAGTGAAAATTTCACAGAAAGTAAACCACATTCTAATTTCCTGCCATCAAGTGCTGCTCTGAAGGGACTGTCCAAAAGGGGGAGAAAGAGAAGGCAACTTTCGTTGCTCAGGTGACGTCTTGTAGCTAGAGACAGGGGTTTCCTGTTTTAAAAATGAATTCCAAAAACAATTTTCTTTCCAATTTTCCATGTCTCTGGCAGAATTTATTCAAAGCCAACTCACTGGTCTACTGGACCAAAGTAAAATAATAATTTTAAAATAGTTTGAAGTAAGCACTTGAGGTAGATACAGATTTAGCTACCTTAAAAATGAGACCCTGATGGGGTTGCCTATCTGTTAAGATAAAGGACCCAGATTCTATCTTGAGATATGTGACTCCAAAGTCACTTAACCTGTACCTTCTATCCTAAACTTCTCCAGCTTCCTCACCAGACTCCAAGTTCCTTGAGGTCAAGTAAATATTTTATTCTTCATTGCATCTCATGGATGAGACAAGCAGGCTGCTGATACATAGGAGATTAATAAACATCCCGTATATAAATGAATAAAAAGAATGCATGATTTAGATGAGCAAATGCTCAAATGTATCAGTCCCTGAAAAATTCCTTCAGGTGCTGGGTGGTGACTATTAAAGGAGAGATTAAAGGACAGATTAACTGTCCTGGCCTCAACTATCAATGGACACAATTCAATGGAAACTCAGGTCAATCAGAAGGTTCAGGTATGTGAGCTCAAGTGGCACCTAGCCACACAAGCCTGAGGCAGGAGCCATTTTAGAGTCTTTCATCTCACTCAATCCCTTCAGTCAATTAGCCACCGAGTCCTGCTGATTCTGCCTTCTTTTCATTTCTGAAATCCTTGCCCTTCTCTTCATCATTATAGCCCTGCCCTGATCTAGGCCCTCACCGGCTCTCACCCCTTCTCACTGAGCATCTCTTCCTGCTTCCCACTGCAAGTTAGTGCTACGGTCTTTATGGGGCTCAAGGAATTCAATGTCTCTTCTCCCACTCAGGTTCAAAGTAAGCTGAGGTAAAACATAAGATGGGGTGGCAGATGGAAAGTAGAATGGCACCTTTATTTTGATAATGGGGAGGATGTGACTTTGGGTCTAGGGCCAGGTAGTCTTGCTAATATGGAACCTAAGTGACATCAGCCCTGGACCAACACTTGTCTCCAGGTGGGTGGAAGAGCTTCCCTCAGGGATACTACTTCCTGAGGGCAGCTCCCTCCCAAAAGGAAAACAGGATTAGGCTGAGATTATTGGATTATACCAACCAGATAAATACACCAGGCCAGGAGTTACATTAATGATGCTCCCTTCACGTGGAAGTGAACATAAGGAGGGAAGAAGATTCCTCCACAAATCCTGTAATCCACATCCCCTCCAGTGATCTTTCTATATCTATCCAGAACTGCCCTTGCTACACATTTTCTCCTCTTGCGCTCCTGGTAATGTGCCTTGCCTACCTCTCCAACGGTGAGGCTCAACAGGGATCAGCCCCCTCTCAC
>JAQZBX010062946.1:0-16800 GCA_029593785.1 Cabassous unicinctus
TATATATATATATATATATACACATATATATATATATAAATAACATTTATGTAAAGAAATGCACATATTTGCATGTGTATTTATGTATCATTTTGCAGATATTGGTGTGTATTGTGAAAAATTTGATTTTTACCCTGAATAAAAAACAAACAAACAAACAAAAAACCACTTCTTGATCCTACCCTCCATTGCTTCCAATCAGTTCTGGCCATATTTACCACAGGGTCCATGGGACCATTGGCTTCTATGCTTTACTGTACTCACAAATCACCTTTTGATCTCATAAAATACAGATTTTAACTCAGCACGTGTGGGATGGGTCCCTAATGTCTGCCATTCTGATGAGATCCTGCGTGAGGCTGATGCTGCTGGTTCATGGACTCCGCTTGGGATGGTGACCCATCAGAGGGTGGTGTGCTTGTTTCCGTCACATTCATAGGGTAATGGAGGAGAAAGTGTCCTTGTGGTACCACAATATCTTGTGAACAACTATATCAGCCTTAGGCTGATGTTCAGCAAGCAAGTGGTTATGGTAGCTCAATGACATTGTAAAAAAATTCATCTTTTTTTAGCTTACTCAACATATGTTTTTCATCCTCATGGTCACTCGTTAGCTGCTGCACCTCCAGAAACTTAATCAACACTCTAGTTAGAAAGACTAGGAGGAGATTTGGGGATGTCATACAAAGAGAAGTGCTGAATGGGTCTTTTTCAAAATTCACTTTTGTGAACTTTAACATCTATATAGAACAGTACCAAAATTTCAATGAATTAAAAAAAAAAAACACAAAAAAACCTGAGTATAGTGAATATAAACAGAACCCACCAAAAAACAGAACCTGCTCAGATCATGAGGATTTCTGTGCCCAAATACTCTCATCCCTTCCACCCTTAGGGAAACCAAGATTCAGGATATTAACACCAGAATTTTTATTTGTGTTTCTGAAATTTCTATAAATGGAAACATACAATATGTATTATTTGTATTACTTATTTGCCTATCATTATATTTGTAATTTTGTCTTTTTTCTGTTTTTAAAATAACAACATATATGTTTTCCTAATAACTCATATAACAGACTACAGATTACATCTCTGGGGCCATATATGTAGCATATGTTATGGTAGACAGAATAATGTGCTTATAATGATGCTCATGTAAAAATATGCTTAGATTCACAAATAATCAATGGAAATGCAATTAAAATATCCAGGAATACTTATGTCCCAATAAGAAATTTGACAAATACATTAGAAATGCCAACAGGTGGAGAGGATATATTAAAATATGAAAACTGTGAATTACCAAAGGAAGGTGACTTGTCCAATAAGGGTCTTAACTCTTTTGTTTGGTTTTGTTTGGTGCTGCATTCACCAGGGACTGAGCATTCCTGGTTTTGAGAGTATCTGTCCAGAAGTAGGAGTTTAATTCACAACCTCTCCTGAATCCTTGAGATTAACCTATTACTGTCATATTTCACTGGGGTGAATACAATGTGATGCCTAAGGGAGTGCCCTCACTTTAGACAGGCTGTTTGAACTTTCCTTCTACCTCTTCTATACCTCTGTGGCATTTAGCTAGTTACCTACATTCTGTGAGTCTTTCTTTCCTGATCTGTAATAAATGAAAAATGTCACTAATTTCATCAGTTACAAAAAACTAAAAGAGATAATATGTATAAAAAGCTTAAACAGTGCTAACAATAAGATATGTGATCATTTTTAGTCAATGATTTTGAAGTTCTTTTCCAGTTGAAAGGCTTTCACTAATTGAATATAATTGTGTTTTTCAGTTCCAGACTCCACTGTGTATTAACCCATGCACCAATCTATTTGTTCCACCATTCAACAACTATTATCTTAGCATGAATTCCATATCAAGATCTTTTTTTTTTTTGGCTTGAACAGCAAGAACTTATTGTCTCATTGTTTTGAGGCTAGGAGAAGTCCTAAATCAAGATGTAATCAAGACAATGCTTTTGCTCAGAAGACTGGAGTTCTGGGGCTGGCTGCCAGAGATCCTTGGTCCTTGGCTTTCCTAGCACATGGCAATGCACATGGCAGGCTCTCCTGACTTCTCAGGAATCTATTGACTTAGAGCTTCTTGCTGTGTTCCCTGTGTCTTTATCTCTGTGTCCTTCCCTGTAAGACCTTCAGTAATAGAATTAAGTTCCATCATGATTCAGTTGGACCACACCTTAACTGAAGTAACTTTATCAACAGGACCTATTTACAGTGAGTTTATACTCACAAGAATGGATTGACTTTAAGTACACGTTTTCCTGGGGTATATGGCTCCAAACTAACACAGAGGTAAATATAAAAATCAAAGAAGTAAGTACCCTGCAATCTTTCATTTTAATTAGAAATAAAAAAGGAGCTCATGAATTTTCTCTTTCTTAAAAATATTTCCTAGCTTAATCCACTGAAAAGCCTAGATATAATGACAACCTATTAATAATGAGCAACTTCAGTGGCCAGGTTGTGATCTCTAAATACTATTTCCCACTAAAAGGAACCAGGATTCTTTGGGGGATATGGCTGATTCCAGGTCAAAGGGCAGAAAACATGCAACATTAACATGAAGCATCTTGTGTCAGTTAGCAATCCTCCAGGACATTTGTGGTCAGGTCAAAAGCCTTGGGAGTTAACTAATGAAGTAATTGGTACAGGTAATGAGGATCAAGAACTGCTAAAACTATTACAGGAAAGATTGATAGGGCATATTAAAATGGATGGGACAATATGACATCTGCTTGACCCACTGAACAATCTTGGTATCACAAAAGGAGCAATGAGATACCATGATCCTGATGGGATACAATGGAACAAAGCACTACCTGTGCAGTAATCTTTTATGAAACAAAACAATCTCATCAAGTTATAGATCTCACTACAAGCATATAGGAAAGAGGCAGGGGCACTGAGCAAAGGGAGATTAGTTAAAACTAAGGAAATATATGAAAAGTATTGACTTTAGTAAATAATAATGTAAAAAAAAAAAAGGCTTTTAATTCACTCCTTGCTGTATCTCTAGCACAGAAACAAATAAAACCCAGTATTTTTTTTAACAAAGCATCTATTTCATTTGTACTTATTCCAACTAGGACTTCAAACCCAAGGCATCCAAAAATATTAAGCATTTTTAGGGCAACAATATTTAAGACACCAGCCAACCAAATGAAACTTGTGAAGCTGTTCAGATGATGACTTGTGCAACACAAATGTATAAAGGTTTTTTGAGACAGGGAAATTGAACACAATCTGGGTGTTAGATGAAACTAAGGAATAATTTTCTTAGGCACGAAAATGGTATGATTATTTTGAAAAATAGTACTTATTTGTTGGAAATACATACTGAATCATCTATGTGTGAATTTAAAAGATGTCTTGAATTTGCTTTAACATACTTCATCCGAAAGTAAACTACAGCAATGACATAAAATGGAAGTATAACTAAACCCAAATGGGTAGAATATTGAGAACTATTGAAATTGAGGGGTACGTGTTACTATTCTCTCTACTGTTCTGCATGGTTAAAAATAATTTTAATAAAAATTTTGAGAACTACAAAAAATGAGGGATCTGCTGTGTCCCAAGAAAGGACAAAGTTGAAAGTGCAAGGTTGTAAAGATATATTCCATGCAAGATCTTTAATAGAAACTGCAGTTACAAAGATGGATAATATATAGTCTTGAAATAAGGAAATACATATTGAGATGAGTAGAAAAATCAAGTTGATGTAACAACTCAAGGAAATTGACCCAGATGAAGACGGGGATATCTTTGAGTTGATTTCACTCTCCTAACCTTAGAATGCATGTTTGTAATTGAGTTCCCAGGACAACATTTCCAAAATAGGTGTACATCCCATCAATTCAGAGGATAACTATTAAATTCCTACAAGGAAATTTGTTTACATATATTTATTTTTTTTAAGGGTATCAAAAAATCTTTCTTGAACTGAACTGAAATTAATTCTTGGGGTTGACTGCTTATAGAGATGGTATTTCTCTGAATCCATCTTTTTCTTTTTTTAAAATATATTTTTATATTTTAAAAGGTATTTGGATTACATAAATGTCACATAAAAATATAGGGGCTTCCCTTATGCCCTGCTTCCTACACCTCCCACATTTTCCCACATTAACAACATCTTTCATTAATGTGGTACATTTGTTACAATTGGTGAAAACATTTTAGAGCATTGCCACTAAGCATGGATTACAGTTTACATTGTACATTACCCTCTCTCTTGCACAATTTTGTAGGTTATGACAAGATATGTAATGGCCCATATCTGTCATTGTAATGTCATTCAGGAAAATTCCCAAGTTCTCAAAATGCCCCCATATGTATTTATGTATATTTGAATGAAGTTAAAAGGGGGAAATTTTAGGTTGTATAAGTGTTGGAAGAATACAAATTTTTTAAAAAGCTAAAACCATAGGACTGTGTAACTCCATAATGGAACCCTAATGTAAACAACGGATTGTAGGTAATAATGTTATTATAATTGAATTGTAACAAATGTACCATATTAATGCAAGTGTTAATAATGGAGTCGGTATATGGGAAATCTTTAATTTCTGCATGGTTTTCTGTATATCTATAACTTCTTGAAAAAAAAAAGAGTGAGAAGGAAACCTACATGGAAACTATATACCTAAGAAGAGTTAAATATACAGACTAAACACAGAATTCTTACAACTCAACAACAAATTCAAACAAAACAATTTAAAAATGGGAAATGTATTCAAAAAAATATTTCTCCTAATAAGATAGAGAAATGGCCAATAAGCACATGAAAAGATGTACAACACCAGTAGTCATTAGGGATGAAGGACTGATACATGCTAGAATGTTGATGATTCTTGGACACATTATGCTAAATGAAGGAAGCCAGGCCCAAAGAATCGAATATTATATGATTCTATTCATATGGCATATCCAGAATTGATGAATCCATGGAGACAAAATGCAGATTGGTGGTTGTTAAGGTCTGGGGAAATGAGAGAAAGGGAAGTAAATGCTTAATGTGTCTGAGGTTTCCTTTAAGAGTGATGAAAATGTTTTTGAACCAGATAGATATGGTGGCTGTATCACATTGTGAATATACTAAGTGCCACTGAATTGCTCACTATACAATGTTACTTTTATGTTGTGTGAATTTCACCTCAATAAATTTTTTTGGAAAAAAAAGGAGTGAACATCTGTTACATGTGCCTACATGAATAAACCTTGAAGACATCATGCTGGGTGAAATAATACAGATGCAAAAGAGAAATGTTGTATGATCCTGCTCATGTGAAATACTTAGAAGAAGCAAATTATAGAGAAAAATATTAGATTACAGTTTACCTAGAGACTGAGGCAAGGGGAATGGAAAATTACTGCTTAAAAGGTTCAGATTTTCTGTATAAGGTGATGTTAACTTTAGGTAATGTATTTTAATTATAGTGAAATATTGTGAATGACTTTTTAGCAGTAATATGTACACTTGGAAGGGAAAAAACAAAAACTTTATAGTTAGTTATGTTTCTACAATAAAAATTATATATATATTAGTATTTTTTTTTTGGTCTACAAAATGAAATTTTACTGGATCTATTAACTAAATTAATTGAGCATTGTTTGAGGCTATGGTAGGAAATTAAATGAGACACTCATTTTAAGGTTTGTGGAACAAAAAAATCTTTAAAAATATTTCTTATAATCAGCAATCATTTTATAAATGAGGGAATAAATTTCAGGTCTTAACTTGTGTTACAAGCATAATATTCCTAATTGCTTTTGAATAGCACAATGAACTAAAGAGGTGTAGCATCTATGGTTTTAAGTCAAGTGAACACATTTCTCCTATTTGTTGAAGAAAAGAATAGTAATTTTCTGATTGCGACTACTATACCTGTATCCTCAGCCCATGTCAGTGCTTTGGAGAACAAAGAAAGCCCGTCAAGATGGGACCCCCAGTGTTAACTTTTGGAGTAAATTTTAAGTCAATGAATGTGGCAAACTGCAACCAGGTTAGAAGTATAGAATACAGGAGAGTCCTATGAAGAGTAATAATAAAACCTTGATTCCCCTGACTCATAACCTGGTGTTTGGAGAATAGAGAATAAGTAAGAAAAACTTTCATTCTCTCCAGACCAGTGTCCAGAGAGAAATGTTTGTTCAGGTTTAGAACAACAAGAGGGGAAGGTGCTTAATGAGCAGATATACAGAAGCTGAGAATCTCTGCTGCCATCCTTTATCTTGTGTACCCATGGCTGGATAGTACATGATTGTTTCTTTTGGGGGTCTTAAGTCTTGTTTGGGGACTGATGCCTGATTCTTTGCTGCTGTCTTATTTAGGGACTGAGCTTCATTCTCCATCACCAACCACCCAAGGAGATATTCATACTTCCCCAGAAAGACCTTCTTACAGATTCCATCCAGGTGAGTCAGAGAACCTAGTAGATCCTTCAAGGAATAGTCAGGGTGGATGGAAGTCAAGAGGTTTTACTTGAGCTCATCTAGTATCCAATGCAGCCTAGTCCAGAGCTGAGAGATCCTTGTACTTGTTTTCCCACTTGCTCAGTTAATGAAATTTTTAATTATAATTTTTAAAAGGAAGTGTCCATATGTGTCAGCAATGTAGGGCACATTCTGGATGACTAAGAGATAGGAATGGAAGTCCTTTTAGAAAAGGAAATTTCAGGGATAAAGCAGTTCCAGGAAAAGCAGAATATCTCCACAAGGAGCTTTGCAGTTCAATGGGAATAGGGAGGTGGAGTATTATCAGTGGCAGAATGTACAGTGAGGCATTGCTTTAACATTTCACATGAGGTATATTTAAGTAAGTGTCTGAAATGATAAGAAATATCCAATTTAGTTAGACATTTCCTTGCAACAGCGTTTCTCAAGACATATACTCTTATACTGGATATTGACTTAAAAATGCTATTTCAATTTAAAGGGTAGAACAGGATATACTACAACATTTACTTGGCAATTATACTTTTATAGGTGAAGTTAACTATATTTTTATTGGTCATTTACTCTCCCCCTTGTGAATTCTTTATTCAATTCTTTACTTTTATATAATAGGGCCTGATTTTCTTCTTTATCTTCTTTTAAAAAAAATTATCTTTCAAACAAAGAACTGCAGGTTTTTCTCCAAATTTGCTCTTTGCTATTTAGTTCTATATCTTTATAGACATATTTGGGAAATGTATGAAAGTCCTTCATTATTAGATGTGATATTTCTCTCATTGCTTTTCAAACTTAGAAATATCTGCTTCCATTGAGTTAATAGATCACCATTTTATAATTATTGCCACCTATCTTTTCCATCTCTTTTCCTTATTGCGCCTTTTGGCCTTTTGTGATTAGATCTACCTTTGAAATTGCATCGCATTCTGTCATCATTTCTAAGGTATTTTTCTTTCCATTGGACCACAGGTTGCCTTTATTCTTTTCATAATCTAGAATCATTTCCAGTATGAGATTGCCAGAAGGTGTCCGAGGAACTAAACTAGGGCTGTTGAATAGAGTCTGAAAGGTATAAAAATGAGGCATCTGAGAGTCAGTAGAAAAATGTGCCTTATCTCAATATCAGTAATAATCAATTATTTAACAAGTGGATGGAGTGATGCTGAGGTTTTCACATGTATGGATTATGTCTGTTAAATATCTTAGTAGGATGGTTGCCATAATGCCTACAATACAAGTAAAAATTTTAAGGTTCAAAATTTGCCACTTAATATATCACACTTGAGAGATCAAAATCAGGTTTATCTGATTCCAAAATTTTTGTATTTAATATCATTTAAAGAGACTTCAGATTCTTCACCTAAAAAATTACCAACTTTTTTTAAATTTGTTATATATTTTCAATTGTGTAATGTTTGTTTATTCCCATTGGTCCTTTTACTCTTGTAGTGTTCAATCTGTTAAATGTATTGTCACTGTAAAAAGATATCATTACCTTTGTCTTTTGGATGAATTGCTTTTTGTTCTTTAATTAGTTTTTTGGGCTTCAAGGGGATATAATTGGACTTGGAATGCCGTCAGAACTAAGAAAGGTTTTCTTCATCACATTCTATCAGAGAATACTTGAGTTTATATCTTTTTTTTTCCTTCAAGTCATTTTAATTCCTTCATTTCTAATTACTGAGTATATTTTTATGTTTCTTTAAACAAAGGGCAGAAAGTGTCCATAACAAAAAGAGGCAACATGTTTCCATGTCCAAGGAAAGCTGGTCAGCTGGAATTTCAGAACACCTTTCTAAATATTGGGCTATTAGAAAGCATGATGTTGTCAACTTGCATTGTATTTACTCCTGGGATAATCAGTGTAGATGCATGTGGAAAGAACAAGGTGTTAATTTGGCCCTAAGATGCCAAAGTGTATAATCAGTATGTGTGTGCATGTGTGTGATGTGTGTGTTTCATGGGGTGTGAGCATTCCTCAGAGCAGGGATATCTGAGCTTATATAGTCCAGTAGGTATCTCCTATAAAATAGAATCTGGACACAATCCTACAAATAGCAATTGGAATAATTCCATTTGGAATTATTCCAATTGGAATAATTCCATTTATTTGCTTGCGTTGCAAGCAAATTAATGAATTGTGAGATGTTTACCATATGGATAAAGGACTCCCTGAGTTTGAAGCCTCAGCAGCAGCAAGTCTGCCTTGTTCTTAAGCCTTCTATGAATCCATCTCTCTTCAGTGTTCTCTTACTCATTTGCCTGCTACATTGGCTACTTTGTTCACCCTGACAATCTGAAACAAGTCAATTTAGGGTCTTTCCCCTGGATGTTCTCTCTTCTGCTCACAAACTTATTCTTATGTACTAATGCCTCCTGCCTTCTCATCCATGAGGTGCCTTTTCAAATTTCACATCATATATGGGTCTTTTCAGAACACTGAGTGAAAAATAACATACTCACTTCACTCTGTTTTTCCTGCTTTCTTTAACTTAAAGCATCTCTAATCAGCTGATTTGTAACATGATTATTTTTATATTTGCATGTATTCTTTCTCTTCCCCCAGTGTCCTATTTTTTTAAATTAATTTTCAAAGAAGCTTTAAGTTATGAAAAAGTCATGTAGAAAATATAGGGTATTCCCACGTACCCCACCAACTCCCCCTCTCATAATTTCCCTTATTAAAAATATCTCACATGAGTATGGTACAATTGATGAACAAATATTGAAGCATTGCTACTAACCATGGTCAATGGTCAATGGTTTACATTATGGTCTACATTTTGCACTGTAAACTTTAAAAGTTTTGACAAAATGTATAATGGCCTGTATCTGTCATTGCCAAGTTCATGGGGAACAATTCGACTGCCCTAAAAATGCCCTATGTTCCATGTATTCTTTCTTTCCCTTCCTCTTGGAACCTATGGTAACCAGGCAGTTTCAGTTTTTGAAGAATCAGGTTCATGGTTACATGCACTAATATTGAGGGCTTGACATATTGTTCAATATTCTTTTCCTTAAGGCACTTGTAATCAGCTGATTTGTACTGTGGTTATGTTTTTATTTGCATATATTCTTTATCTTCTGAGTGTTGGGGATTTTGGTACGTCACTGTAGACTCATTGCCTCAACTCTCCTTGTCTCTTGGACACAATTCCATATTTATTCACAAACATATAAATTTCTCAAAAAAATCTGTTGAGTTCCTGAATGCTTGAGAAAGACTGAGATTTGGGGATGGAATTCTTAATCAAAAATAGCACTAGACATATGCAAAAGGGATGATATCCATATAACAATATAGAGATTACAATTTTCACTAAAATGGACCATTTGTAGCATTTCTATTTGGATAGTGCTGCTTCCTTATGTGAAAATTAATAAAATTCCTTTTATATTTCCTGTTATATCTACTACATGGGACCAGGAAATGAAACACAAATTTCAGAATTTCTTTTCTTGGGATTTACAGAGGATATAGAATTACAACGCCTCCTCTTTGGGCTGTTCCTGTCTACCTGGTCACCTTCACTGGGAAACTGCTCATCATCCTGGCCATCATCTCAGACTCTAATCTCCCCACAGCCATGTATTTCTTCCTGTCCAACCTGTCTTTTTGTGACATCTGTTTATCCTCCACCACTGTCCCAAAGACGTTGGTGAATATCCAGAAACAGAGCAGAGTTATTATAACCTATGCAGGGTGAATCACCTAATTGTATTTTTTCTTTTTCTTTGCAGGGTTGGAGGACTTCCTCCTGGCCATGATGTCTTATGACCACTTCATGGCCATCTGTCACCCCCTTCACTACATGGTCATCATGAACCCCCGACTGTGTCCTGCTGGTTCTGGGATCCTGGACCATGAGTGTTATGCACTCCTGTTTACAGGGGTTAATGGTGTTACGATTGTCCTTTTGTTCACATGGAGAAATCATGCACTTTTTCTGTGAACTTCGTCAGATGGTCCAACTTGCCTGTTCTGGCATCTTCTTCAATTACTTAGTGATGTATTTTGCAGCTGGTTTGATGGTTGGAATTCCCAAGCTGGTATCCTTTTCTCTTACTATAGTATTGTTTCCTCTGTACATGCAATCTCGTTAGCTCAGGGGAAGTATAAAGCATTTTCTTACCTCTCAGTGATCTCCTTATTTTATTGTACAAGCATAGGGGTGTACCTTACACCTGCTGCTTCACACAGCACACATTCAAGTGCATCAGACTCGGTACTGTACACTGTGTTCACACCCATGCTGAACTCCTTCATCTACAGTCTGAGGAATAAAGACATAAAGTGGCTCTGAAAGAATGCTTTGGTAGGAAAGCCTGCAAAGTTTCATTTGTCCTGTAGCAAATAAAAGGCCAGTTACGGCAGCTTTTAAATGCTTAGAGCTATAAATGTGCTTTATTTTCTCAATATGTGCCAGCAGAACTGCCTAGAGTCAAGTTGATCTCAAATATGATGAATTAAAATTTTAAATTATACATTGTGTTACTAGAGCAATATTTTATTTTTGATGAGAAATGTTTTCTCCTTCAAGTATGCAAGCCTCATGTAGATGTTTAAGGAGTTTACTTTTTGGAGTACAGGAATGGGTTGCAATGTTTGAATTATTTTATTGGATCACCTTCTTGTTTCTGCTTGAATACTTCCAGTGCTGCCTATGACTACAACTCCCTGATTGCCTGTAAATAGAATATCTGCCTTTGTTCAAAACTGTTATGAAATGTAAGGAGGTGACAAGTTACAACCTAGGTATTTATTCTATCATCCTGTGCTTTTTTCTCTTTTATGTTCAAATCTCTCTTCTGCATTCTTGTCTTAAGCACATCAAATTTATTGATACATTTTAATAAAACATACAATCCCTCCAAAGTGTACAATTAGCAGTATTTTCTATAATCACATAGTTCTGCACTCATCAATGTCTATTTTATATTCTTGATCAAATATAACTAAACAGAAAAAGTCAAAAATCTGGCTATCATACCTCTTTCAATGGATTGTTCTGATTCACAGGCATAAGTTACTACTGCACAAATCTCCATGCCATTGCAAACACTACTGGTTACATAGACAGTGAAATTAATGGTAGTGATTATTTTAAAACCAATTTTTTTTAGCTATAATCACATACTACACAATACATAGAAAGTTTAGATTCAATGGCTTTTGGTATAATCAAAGACTTGTGCATTCATCACTACAATCAACTTTATTTTTTAATTTAATTTTTTTATTTTTTACAAGATACTTGGAATAGACAAATGTCACATAAAAAATATAGGAGTTTCCCATATACCCCATTCCACAAACCTCCCACATTTTCCCATATTGACAACATCCTTCATTAGTGAGGTGCATTCATTACAACCAATGAAAACATTTTGGAGCATTGCCATTAAGCATGGATTAAAGTTTGTTAGGTTATAGCAAGATTTATAATGGACTGTATCTGTCATTGCAATGTCATTCAGGACAAAACCTAAGTCCCAAAAATTCCCTTGTATTACACCTCTTTTTCCCTCACTCTGCCCTCAGAACCTACATTGGCCACTGCCTCCACATCAATAATATATTTTTTTCCATTGTTAGAATCACAATAAGTCCAAAGCAGAATACCAGTAAGTCTACTTTAGTCCATATTTTATTCCCCAATTGAGGGGAGATCGGGGGCCTCTGAGGGACCCCCAGTGGGGGGTGATGGGTGTGGAGGACGGACGCGGCGCAAAGAGAGAGACGGCCGCGGAGACGAGGCGAGTGGTGCAGGTCTGTTTATTGAGGAAGTGCAACACTTTTTATAGGGCATAGGGGGATGTGGCGGTTGCTGATTGGCGGGTGCAGGGATGGCGGGAAGACTGTGGTGCAAACAGGGAGGAGGGTAAGGATTGGTGGGTTTAAAGATGAATGGTAGCTGGGGATTCGTGGGTTCTCGTCGCCGGCAGTTGAGAGACGCGGGCTTTTCTTAACTTAGGTGGCTCTTCATCTTAACCTTAGCGGCCATGTAAGGGGAGGATTGGGAGGGGGCAGGGGGATGGGGAGCAGGTGTCAGGGTTGATAGAGTGTAAAGGGAAAGGGAGCAGGAGAGATGTTTTCTATATCCCACAACATCTCCCCCTTTAAATTTATTAGTAGAACCTTGGCTGAAAAACTGTAGAGTGCTGCCATGAAGGTCCCCAAAGGCGATCTTTTGGCATTAACCTGCTGGGGGAAATAGAGGCCTCGACGATTTTTATTTTGGAGGGTGGAACTGTGCCTGTCTTAGGTTAGGACCGTGCTGAGCGGCTGCTGGATCTTACCCGTCATGGGGACTGTGGTAGCTATTGGTCGGCAGCAATTGATCAAGTTACTGTCGGCAGCAATTGACCAGGTTCCTGTCTTAGGTTGATCCAGCGGCTTAGCTGCAAGTGAAGAGAAGGGTCCCGTTACCCGTTATTGACTAACCAGTTCAGCACCCAAAGAGGCATATTTCTCAAGGAGCTCAAAAACGGCCTTTATTATTTGGGCCCTCCTTTGCAGTGCTTTGCCTTGCACCCAGCGGTACCAACAGTAGCATAAGCTAGGAGCATGTTTTTGAGTAGCATGCTGTTCCCATGGGAGGGGATTTATATACCTTCAGGATAGGCAGCACTCGAGTTTTAAGTAGCAAGTTGATTCCACATTATCTATCATCACGGCACCATCTCCCCCTTTAAATTTATTAGTAGTAGAGGAAAGGGAGAGGGCAGGCTGCAGGGCAGGTAGGGATAAGGAGGCTATAAGGACGGGGGCGAGTGCTATACAGAGTATTGGATTTTACCCATCATCGGAAACCGTAGCAGTTGCTGGCCAGGGCCCTTGGCAACAGTCGGCTAGGTTCCCGTTTTCTGACTGCGACCAGCGCAGCATCCAGGGATAGAGATCTATTGACTCAGTGCTAGAGGAGGGAAGGGGGAAAGGGGAGAGGAGGAGGGGAGAGGGATAGGGACGTGCTAACGTAGTGGACGTGGGGTTTCGCTCCGGTGGGGGCTTAGGCGACTAAGGGTGCCGAAACTAGTGCGGGAGGGTTGAAGGCAGGCACTCTCGCTTGTGGCCAGTTGTTGATATCGAACTGTGACTGGCTTGTCAAAGAGAGATTTTTGCAGCAAATTTAAAAGCTTTTTGAACAGCAGAGGACCCAGAGAGAGGAGAAGCAAAATAGTTATGAGGGGTCCCAAGAAGGGGAGGAGGTATGAAAGAAGCTTATCGAACCCCCAAGAGGTCCAGCTACTGTTGAACATTAAATCATAGTCCTTCTTATGTTTAGCTAACCCCTCTCTTAACTGAGCCATATTATCTTTAATAAGGCCAGAGTGATTAGCATAGAAACAACACTCTTCTCCTAGTGCAGCACATAGGCCTCCTTGTTTTAGGAAGAGGAGGTCTAGGCCTCTACGATTTTGGAGGACTACCTCGGATAAGGAGTTTAGAGATTTTTCTAGGTGAGAGATGGATGTTTCTATGCGGGCAATGTCCTCATCTACAGCCATTCTGATGGAGGAGAGAGCTGTTTGTTGCGTGCCAAGGGCAGCAGCTCCTGTGCTGATTCCAGCAATACCTAAAAGTGAAGCAATAGTTATCACAGTGATGACCTCGCGTTTCTGAAGATAGACTGGTAGTAGGTGAAGCTGCCAGGAATCAAGGAATTGATCGTTAGTGTGGAAGTAGATACGGGGAAGGATGGTAGCGAGCACGCAAGTTTCTTCAGTGGCGTTGAGAGTAGCGACGCTGAGGCACGGTGTGAGACCTGTAGAGGAGCAAAGCCATTTCGTGTCATTGTGGGGGAGTAAAAACTTTGTATTTGCAGCAGGGGAAATGGTAAGATTACAGAACGCTTGCATAGAGGGAATAACAGAGCCTCCAGATTTAATAATACAAAGCCCACTATGAGAAACAGACTGGATGGTTAGTCCTATTTTTGTTTGATTCCAATTACAAGAGGCAGGATTGGAATCTGTAGAAATTTGGTAGGAGGCATTAATAGCAATTGCCTCATAGTAGGGCGAAATGGAGGAGAGGCACAACCAGCAATCATGGGTGAGGTCGGGATTGGAGGCATTTAAACTGTAAAAGGAAGCAGTGAGGAGGGTCATGAACGGGTTGGCAAGCGATAGAGAGGTGTTGGAGGATTTGGATGGATCAGTGGAAGTAGTTGTAGTGGAAGTATTGGCGGTGCTAGAAGATGTGAGTGGGGAAGAAGGAGCAGGAGGTGTTGATTGGGATGGAGGGGGAGGAGGTGGTGGGGGATTGAGTACAAGGTTAGGGCCAACTGCTGAAGATTTTGAAGGTGTGATAGCTGCTGGCTGCTTTTGGATGCAGAATATAGTACCGTCATCATAGTTGCTTCTGTAAAGTCTGATACCCCAAGTGCGACCAGTAAGCCACTGAACATCATTAGGTGATTTTATCATTATGGTGATATTAGGCCAGCCGGTAGCTCTTATATATTTGTCCTTATTGGGGGGGTTGGACCATCCATGCGCTATAGTTTCGCATCCCCAACTGGGACAGTAATAACGTGATATATCTCCACAGGAGTAGCTGTTTGTGGAGGGACAGATATAGTAACCTGTTATGCCTGACATGGAATTTGTAGGATCAGATTGGCTCCAGCAGATGGGTGCCGAGGGCTTATCGTCAAGAGGTGGGAGTATTTTGCCTTCTTTACCACAGCCCTGCGGGTAGTTAGAGCCGGCCTTAATAAGTACCGGTGCTGGGGCGGCAGGTCCCATGGAGACAGAGGACTTGGGAAGGCGGGAGACTTTAAGACCTTGGTTGGTAAGGCAGCATACGTGCAGAGTGAAGGAGGGAGCAGTGGAGGTAACGTTATACCTAAGGATGAGGTCTCCTAAGGAAAGTGTCCAATTAAAGGGTTGATGGTTGGCGAAGGTAAAGGGGATGAAGGTAAGTAGAAAAGGGAGAAGGAGGTAGGGAGTGCAGAAACGAAGATCTGCTGGGAACAGCTTACTCGCAGTTGGTGGCGGCGGTGGTGTTTGGGCCGCTATCACTATTGCCATCCGTCTTCGGCTGCGGTCACGGGGTGGTGTCAGGCTTGACGTTTCGTCCCGGAATCCAAATCGGCTGGGAGGCATCTTCTGGAAAAACACAAGCAAATCCTCTCCCTTGACAAAGGAGAGGGTGAGGGCCCTGCCACTGGTTGGTTTCTGGTTCTTTCCAATACACCAGTGGAAGGGGTGTGGACAGTGAGGATGCACCCCAATGTTTGTGCATGGGGGATAATCCATTTCTGTCAAAGGTGAACAGATTGATTTGTATTAGCATGATTGTGAGGACTTCTTCTGGTGTACTGTGAGGGTGCTCTTCCCTTTCTTTCAGTATGGCAGTTTTTAGGAGGTGATGAGCTTTTTCGACCATAGCTTGGCCCTGTGGATTGTAGGGGATACCAAAATGATGTGTGATGTTGTATAGCTTGAGGAAGGCCTGAAATGTAGTACTGTGATAGGCAGGTGCATTGTCAGTTTTTAAGTCCCAAGGTACTCCCATGAGGAGGATGGCTCGCCTCATGGCTTGGATGCAGTGACGCGCACGCTCACCTGGGAGAGCGACAGCGCTGACCAGGTTGGAGGAAGTATCTGTAACAACATGAACATATTTCAGCCTGCCAAAGGATGGAACATGGGTGACGTCCATCTGCCACCGCGAATTAGGCTTTAAGCCTCTAGGATAGTACCTTGAGGTTGTAAGGGTCCTAAAGGCAAGAAGGGAGCGCAGCGCCAACAGCCGCGCACCAAATGTTTACAAGCCTCCACGGTTAGTTCTGGAAACAAATGCTTTAGACTGGATGCTGAGAAATGGAACCTAGAATGTAGGCTGCGTGCCTGAGTGACTAGGTCTGTGCTAGTAGCACAACTGCTTGCACTAGTGGAAATATTTTAGAATTATGGGACTTTGCTATATGCGACCATAACAAAGGTCCCTTTTGAATATGCATATTGAGTTCAATAAGTTTATACTAGCAATTAGAGTGAGAAACAGAAATAACAAAACTAATTAAAAGATTAAGTTAATATTGGACAATGTTACAGAATGACAGATAAATAGAGCAGTTTCCTATATATACTTACCAATATTTAGCTTTTAGCTGGGAAGTGTTGAATTGTTGAAGTAGCAACTGATATTAGAGTTTTGGTTGAATGTGTTTAGGATTAATGAATTTGATAGTATAGATGCCAACCTGTGAGTATTTTGCTAATTCCTGAGGAAGGGGCCAGCCTCCTCAGGAAGGAACACAACACTCGCTGGGCAGTACATTTTAAGGTTTATGCATCAGTCTCTGGGAGAGTGGC
>JAQZBX010062947.1:0-16779 GCA_029593785.1 Cabassous unicinctus
CTGCGCGGGCTGGCCTGCCCTCACAAGGAGGCCCCGGGAAGCGAACCCGGGGCCTCCCACATGGTAAACGGGGGCTCTGTCGATTGAGCCACACCCGCTTCCTGTTGTGAAGTCTTGCTGCATCATCCCACCAGGCCGCACAGGCCGGCCTGCCCTCACAAGGAGGCCCGGGGAAGCGAACCCGGGGCCTCCCATATGGTAAACGGGAGCTCTATCGATTGAGCCACACCCACTTCCCAGCCTGTATCTTTTGATTGGGGAGTTTAATCCATTCACATTCAATGATATTACTGTAAATGCATTATTTTTTTCCACCATTTTACTCTTTGGTTTTCATATGTCACATCTTATTTTTGTCTGTCTTTTTACTCTTTTGGTTATCCTCTCTGCTTTTCTTTCTTCTGTTCTCTCCTCCAAGCCTCTTCCTCATGTCTTTTTCTTTCAGGCTCTAAGACTTCCTTTAATAATTCCTGCAAGGTAGATTCTTTTTTATGAACACTCTTAGTTTGTGTTTGTGAATATTTTATACTCACCTTCATATTTGAAGGACACTTTTGCTGGATAAAGAATTCTTGGCTGGCAGTTTTTCTCAATCAGTATCCTAATTGTATCATACCACTGTCTTCTCACCTCCATGGTTTCTGTTGAGAAACCCTTACCAAGTCTTACTGGGCATCCCTTGTATGGGATGGTTTGCTTCTCCCTTGCTGTTCTCAGGTTTTTCCTCTTTATCTTCGACATTTGACACCGTGAATAATATGTGCCTGGGGTATTTAATAAATCGGATTTATTCTGATTGGGGTATGTTGTGCTTCTTGGATATGTAAGTTCATTTCTTTTGTGAGAGTTGGGGAATTCTCAGCTATTATTTCCTCCTTTCCCTTCTCATTCTGCCTCCTTTCCCTTCTCTTCTTCTCGTCCTCCCATGACATGTGTTGTTGTGCTTCGTATTGTCATTCAACTCCCTGAGCCCCTGCTCAATTTTTTCTATTCTTTCTTCAATTTTAGCTGTTCTATCTTTGATATCACCTATTCTTTTTTTCTATCATTTTGAGTCTTCGTTGTGTGCCTCTAGTGTGTTTTTTATCTCACCTATCGTGTCTTTTGTTACCATGAGCTCTGTTACTTTTCTATTTAGGTTTTCAGATTCTTCTTTGTGCTCGCTCACTGTCTTCTTTGATGTCATTTATTTCTTTAGGCATATTGTCTTTCAACTCATTAATTTGATTTTGGAAATTTGTGAGCATTTCATTAATTAGTTGTCTCAAGTCTTGCCTCCTTCTGAGCCTTTTGGGCAATGTCTTCCATTTTCTTAGTATGGCTCATAATTTTTTGCTGATGTCTAGACATCTGATTAGGATGGTGAGTTTACTCATATGCTCAATTTCTCCCTTTTTCATAGGATTTCATAACAGGAGATTTGTGTTACTGTTGTTCTTTGATTCTTGGTTCAACCTGGGTGTTTAGGATTGCCCTGTTAGTTGCTCAAAACTGGGCTCTGGATCCAGTAATGGGTTGCAGACCTGCTTCCTAGTGCCTTGGGGAGGGAGGCCATAAAGGCCAGACAAAGCCTTTCTTACTTATTTACTTTTAATTTCCTCAAGTGCACTTCCTTGGTCTGCCATCAGATGGCACGCTTGGGCGGCCTTCTCAGTTCAATGTCTGTTCTGAGTGTGTTTGCTGCAATACAGACTGGATCAATGTGATATAGGTTCCTGCTTGGAGGCTAAGAGCCTTGTAATTCAAACTTTCTCAGAGACAGTTCTCCAACCTCCCCTGGTATCCTCCTCCCTTTTCCTGGGTAGGAAATAATTCCACTCCCCTCTAGTCCTCTACAGTCAGTCCAGGTTAGTAGAGAGGGAGATTGAGAAGGTTGGATCTCTCAAATCCTGGATTTTGAGCTGGCTCCCAAAGCAAACAATGGTGTGTGGCCCCACCCAGCCTGGAAGGGCTGGTGGGTTACAGCAGATCAAATTTATGGGTCAAAAGCTGAGTTGGCCTTAGGCTGTGTCCCTCTTTCTCCACTTTCCTCGGGAGGTGGATCCCTGTTTGTAGCCACTGGCCCAGAGTCCTGAATATTCTAAAGTGTCTTTAATGTGAAGGAGGGTGCCAGTTATAATAGCTGCCTCTTTTAACTCATGATTTTGTTGTCACAATTCTTTTCCTATATCCCTCTTTCTTCTGGGCTGTGTCTTGCCTTCCCCTGGTTTTCTGTACCCCAGAAGATTTTTTTCCAGGCCATTTCTGCCTGTCCTCTAGCTATTTTTCCTGGAAAGAAGAGAGTCCTGTGTCTTTCTAGTCCACCATCTTCCTGGAAAGAGGGGTACTGTTCTTTTGCTGCTTTTAAAATCTTCTCTTTGTGTTTGGATTTTCACTGTGATGTGTCTTGATGTAGATCTCTTAGAATCTATTGTTGAGCGAACTGTATATGTATAGTCATGTCTTTCATCAGATGGGGGATGTTTCCAGCCATTATTTTTTTCAAATACTTGCCTGCCCTTTTCTCTCTCTCTTGTCCTTCTGGAATGCCAGTGTTTTGTATGTTGGCATGGTTAATGATAGCCCATGGGTCCCTCAGGTGCTGTTCATTTTTCTTCATTATTTTTTCTTTCAACTCTTCACAGTGGACACTTTCAATTGTCTTGTCTTCAAGTTCACTAATCCTTTCTTCTTCCTGTTCAAAACTGTTGATTCCATTTAATAAGTTTTTCACTTCAATTACTGTACTTTGTAGCTCCAAAATTTGATTGTTTCTTTTTTATTATTTTGTTCAGGCATTATTTTCCTAATTTCCATAGTTCTTTCTTTGTAGATTCTTTTAGTTCATTGAACATTTTTATGACAGTTGATTCAAAATCTTTGACTAATATTTCCAATGTATGCACTTCCTTTGATATGGTTGCTGGCAAATTCCTTTTTTCTTGTGAATGGGCCATATTTTTCTCTTTTCTTGTGTGTTTTGTTATTTTTTATTGAGAACTGGACATTTTGAATATTAACTTGTTATAACTCTGTAAATCACGATTTCCCACTCTTCTGGGATTGCTGTTTTTGTTGTTTTTGTTATGAACTGGAGCCATCAGTTTGTGAGTTTTCTAAATTATTTTAGTCCCAATGGGGACTAGAAAGAGAAAAGAGAGAAAAAAAGAGTAGATACTCCCACTTACATCTCCTGCCATTTTTGCCTGAGGTTGTTGGGATAAAGGCTGCCCTTCAAGCAGGCCCTCACCCCCCACTCCCACCCCCCACCCCCCAGCTATCTGAAGCAGGTAATCAGAAGCATAAATCAGGGTCAGACCACTTAACCCTGGATTTTGGAGGACTAGGTCCTTATTAAGCCACCCTGGTTGGGAAGCTGTACCAGGAGCCCAGGCTTCAGTCCCCACTGCTGCCTACCATGTGGTTGGGAGGTGGGAATAGTAGGTGCTTCATGAGAGTGAAGTTCACCGGTATTTACCACCAGTTACTGGCCTTTTCTCCCACTTCTCCCTGGACACTGCACTGTGTTCCACTAGACTCTGGAGTTTCACAATAGTTAAGTCTTATATTTCTGGCCAGTTCAATAGTTGTTTTGGTGGAGAGACTGATTCCTGGAGCTTCCTACTCTGTTATCTTCCCCAGTTGTTATTAACATTACACTGAATACTCACACTGTTGCAGTATTTTTCTAATAATTATTATTTTTCTAATAATGTAGCAGTCATGATGTTCTTTGTTTTAATTTGGGTGGAGCTGTTGTTTAACTTTCAATAAATAAAATTCTGTGAAATAATAAGGGAGCCCATGTGGCTCAGTGGTTGAGCACCGGCTTCCCGCATATGAGGTCCTAGGTTCAATCCCTGGCCCTGGTACCTTAAAAATTAAGAAAAATAAAAAATAAAAAATTACATGAAATATTTTTACCTTTAATTAGGTAATAGTCTTTGAAGAAAGAATATTGTTTTCTTTGGAAGTTTTGATATGGTGGCTTACCTATAAGAGACAACTACATTTAAAATGTTTAAAAACCAGTAACACTGGAGAGTAACTGCTGATGGGTATGGGTTTCTTTTTGTAGTGGTCATAGTACTATGAAATTGTGGTAAAAGCTGCACAAATATGTGAATATACTAAAAACTATTGAATTTTACCCATTAAACATTAAATGAGTGGAATTTATGATATATGAATTGTAACTCAATAAAGCCATTTAAAAAAAAACGACTTGCAGTTTTATCACATCCCATTATGGTGGTATGCTTTATTTTCCTAGATGCTGGATCCATTATCTTTAAGCAGTCCTGAAAATTCTGGCTCAGGAAGCTGTCCATCGCTTGATAGTCCTTTGGATGGGTAATGTTGATTGTTTTTGTTTTTTAATGAATGGGTAAATACGTGTATAGAGAGAGCATGTTGAATTAGGAAGAACTCTTCTATATTCAGAGGAATACAATTAATTGATACTTATCTATATTTATGGCAAATGGATATTTTCACAATTTTGATAAATCCTTTAACCTCATTGGGCTCAGTTTCTTTATTAGTTAAAATGATATCTGTAAATAAATTAAAAAAACATATTTAAAAAATATCTGTAAGGTCTGTTCTGATTATAATATTCCAAGTATTCATGTTTGCCAAAAATGAGTGTATAGAAGTTAAATGCAAAGTTAGAATTCCTGTACGTTTACGTGTTAGTGAAACTACTATCACATTTTTCATTAATATGTTTGCTTTTGGAAATTTCTTGAGTTGCCTTACTTGTTCAGGATTATGCTCATTCTGGCACCAGATTAGAAATAATTTATATTCTTGATCATTGTGGCCCTGTGTGTTGGTTCTCATTTCACATTTTAAGTACTTTTGCTTTGTGAAATAGCTGTTTTGGACTACAAGCAGGGTCAGGTTGCAACTGTGAATATTTTGTTACAAGTGTTCACTCTCCTGGTCTCAGCAGGACATATTAAACTCTTTACCTATTTAATCTTCTCTGGGATTGCTTTATGGAAGCAAATTCTGAAAAACATTCAGTATTCTCTTGACCATGTACATGAAACCTCTGTCCATGTCATTGTCCACCTAAGATAGACATTTAAGGAATTTAAGAAATTTAGGAAAATAGTAATGAGAAAACTATAGTTTATTGAGTACTTACTATGTGCAAGGTACTGTCCTGAGCACTTTACATATATATGTTATTAGTTGGAAATTACCATCTCCATTTTATAGTTGAGTGAATGTTCTCAGCAAGGTGATTTGCCACAGCTAAGAAACACAGCTAGCTTTGTTGTAGAACTAGAATTGAAACATAGGTTTGCTGATTCCAGAACATACCATTCTTATACCAGTTAATTTAAAAAGCCAGGCATTTTGCCTGCATGTACCAAGTAAATGTCTAAAAATGGAAATTTCTCTTTTTTCGATCATGTTAATATTTCAGGTGAACTCCTTTGTCTGTGTATGTGTGTGTGTGTGTGTGTGTGTGTATACAAGTACATATGCTGATATTGCTTAAAGATTTTTTTAAAAAGTCTTATTTACATACTTTACTTTAATTTAATGTGACATTTTCTACTTATAGAGAGAGCTATCCAAAATCCCGAATGCCTAGGGCACAGAGCTACCCAGATAATCATCAGGAATTTTCAGGTTAGACTGTCAATCTCAATGCTTACGTATTTATCATTGGATCATGTTTTGACTGGGAAGAAGGGAGATGTTTGAAAAATCAAATAAATATTTGTAACCATGTTTTTCATCATTAGGAATATTTGACTTCTTTTTTTATAACATAGAACTTTCCTGTGTGTTGTAACAGACTATGATAACCCTATCTTTGAGAAATTTGGAAAAGGAGGAACATATCCAAGAAGGTATCATGTTTCATATCACCATCAAGACTATAATGATGGTAAGTTTCTGGCAATTGGACCACAAAAACAGTTGTTTAAAAAATCTCATTTGTGTAATATTCTTAGAAATAATTTTGTTCCTGAATCACTTGGTTTTCTGGTTAAAAAAAATTTTTTTTTAAAGGAACTTTGGTCTACTAAAACTATAATAACATTTTAGGTTTATGTCAACTTATCTCATAATATCTGTCTTTTATTAATTAGGAAATTACTCTTTGATGATGAAATTCCTATAGGCATTGTCCCTTTAGGGGAAATATATTGATACCTTTAAACTTCCCAATTTTTGTTTTATATTTTAAATCATTATCAGAAATGAGAAATACTTTTTTCTTCTTTCTGTCCAGAAATAAAGGGGTTCTATTCTATGATTTTCTGGTGTGTATGAGTGCATGTTATTTGAATTTGCAGTCGGATCCTGTTTCTTTCTTTTTTTTTTTTTTTACTCTTTTACTTTCACCTTTATCTTTTCTGTGTGTGTGTGTGTGTGTGTGATTCCATATTACCAAGGATACTTCCTTGAACTCTTGTAAAAAATACTACTCGTAAGTTTAAAACATATAGCAAATAATCATTTCTATTTCACTTTCTTATCCCTAGTCAGTGGACAGATTTCTATTCCCTAAGTTACAAATTTTAAATACTTTAAAGTACATCATATTAATAAAAAGTGTAAGGTCATTCTTTTTTTTATTTTGTAGGTCGTAAAACTTTTCCAAGAGCTAGAAGGACTCAGGGGACCAGCTTCCGGTCTCCTGTGAGTTTCAGTCCTACTGATCATTCCTTAAGCACTAGTAGCGGAAGCAGTATCTTTACTCCAGAGTATGATGATAGTCGAATAAGAAGAAGGGGAAGTGATATAGACAATCCTACTTTGACTGTCATGGACATCAGCCCACCCAGTCGCTGTAAGTAACAGAAATTGGCATTGTGAAGTGTATAGCAGAATCTTTGCAGAATTTTATTGTATTAAAAGGGATAAATAGAAAGTAAGTCCTCAGGATGAGACCAACTTCTCAAATTCTCAAAAGAGGTAACAGTGGTGTTTCTAAAGGTGGTTGGAAGGTGAGGTAATAAACTAGCATGCTATCATGGTTAATTACTTTTTTTTTTTTAGGAAAATTATTACTAACTGGTCATTCATTTATTCATTCCACATAGTCTTCTTGACTACCTAGTGCTAGGCTATTAAAATGACCTATAAGACATCATGTAATTGGGAGAATGATATGTGAAGAAATAATTATATTATAGCATTTAATCTAGATCTTAAATGTGAGTAGAAATAGCCAGTTAAGAAGGGGACAAAGGGTGCAAGAGGCCATGGCATGTTCTGAAAATGGGAAGTAGTTCATTTTTGGTTGAAGTGGAGGATGTATTATTTGAAGTAGAATAGGGCTAGAATGATAACTAGGGGCCAGATTGTGATGCATTTGATCTTCATAATCTGGATCCTATATGGAATGCATTCAAAGATTCATATTAAAAGATTTTTATTGTAGCAATGTTTGCATGCTCCCAATTCTGCCCTTTTGTGCTGGTGTTATCATATGTTTTACTTTTACATCTGTGACCCCACACTACATTGCTACTGTTTTTGCCTTAGTCAATTATCTTTTAAAGTGATAGAAAATAAGAGAAAAATGTCTTTTATATGCACCTTCAGTTTATCTATGTCTATAGCTCTAATTATGTAGATCCAAGTTTCTGTCAGGTATCTAATTCTTTCTGTCTGAAGAACTTCCTTTAACATTTCTTGTAATACAGGTCTGCTGGTAAAAAGTTCTTCCTACTCTTACTTTTTTGAAAAAGGTCTTTACTTTTCTATTTTTTGAAAGATTTTCTTTTTCTGGGTATAGAATTCTAGGCATAGTTTTATTTTTATTTTTTTTAATTTTGGCTTAGTTTTTACTTTCAGTACTTTAAAGATGTCTTTCCATTGTCTTCTGGCTTTTATAATTTCTAAGAAGCTCTGCTGTATTTCTTATTTTTGTTCTCTATATAATCACCTTTTTTTTCCCCTTCTGGCTGCTTTCAAATTTTTCTCTTTATCTTTGGTTTTCAACAGTTTAAATGTCCTGTGCCTAGGTATATTTTTGGTTAGGAGCTTTTGTCTCTAAGTTTGTTAGATCTATGGTTTGTATATAAATATTCTCAGCCATTATTTCTTCAAACATTTCTTCTACCTCATTCTTTCTTTTTCTTCTGGGATTCCAGTTGCATGTATTTGATACTTTCCCACAGCTCTGTTCTGCTGTTGTTTGTCTTTTTTATACCCTCCCACCCATTTGTGTTTCAGTTTGGGGAATTATATTTTTAGGTTCACTAATTCTTTGGCTATATCAAATTTATTCATGAACCTGTTGAAGACATTCTTTATCTCTATTACCATTTTTTTTTTTTAACTTCAAGCATTTCCACTTGACTCCTACAGTTTCCATTCCTCTGTTGAAATTATCATTTCATGCATGCTGTCTGCCTTTTCCGTTAGTCTTTAACATACCAATCATAGTTACTTAAAATTTTCCAGTTCAAGCATCTGGTCATCTCTGAGTCTGGTTCTTTTGATTGCATGGATAGATGGAGACTGAAGTAGATAGTATTCATACCTGGAAATAGGTACACCTCTTTTTCTTCAGCGCCATTATTTTGGGGTGTTATTGAGTCAGTCCAGTCAGGAGTTGAGCTGGGTTTTGTATTTTGTAATTGCTGTAGTTCCTGTGTACTGTCGACTTCATATTCCTCTAGAGTTAGCTTGTGCTTAGGATCAAGCGTATTTTCCACAGGGCTTTTTTCAGTGGTCCTCCTTCATCCTTGGCTTTTGGCCTTCTTTTTCAGCACCTCGTGCCCCAACCAACTGGAGACTGGGCAAACTGCTTGGCCAGGGAGCCTTTGGCAGGGTCTACCTCTGTTATGATGTTGATACAGGAAGAGAATTGGCTGTTAAACAAGTTCAGTTTGACCCTGATAGCCCTGAGACCAGCAAGGTAACAATCACTGCACAAGCTACTTTGTCATATTATAAGAAACATTTTTTCTAAAATCAGCATAATAAGCAGTTGAATTTTTGTTTTTTCTTAATACAAATTATTAAAAAAAAAAAAAAATAAGTAGAGATCTTTATCTATTTTGTACTGTGGATTTTTCTTTTAGTATATCAGTTAAATTCCTATAGTATTACTTTAGCATATTATCAGGAATTTTTATAAAAGTTATTGTGTAGAAGCTTTAAAATGTTTAATCCTTAGGAAGTAAAAATTTCTGAATGAAATCACCTCGATGGTCCATGAAGTGAGAATATTTTTTGATTTTCTAGCAATTTAAAGATTTAGCAATGAATTTTGTCTTTCAGGAAGTAAATGCACTTGAGTGTGAAATTCAGTTGTTGAAAAACTTGTTGCATGAGCGAATTGTTCAGTATTATGGCTGTTTGAGGGACCCCCAGGAAAAAACACTTTCCATATTTATGGAATATATGCCAGGGGTAAGTTAGTAAATCTTTTGATGATTGACATTCTATTTAAAGTCTTGGTTGATGAAGGAAAAACAAGAAAAACTTTGATTATGAAATGTTAATCCCATTTAAGGACAGGATTTTCAAAGACTTTTTCATTACGCTGGATAATATAATTCTATATCCTATCCTCTTCATCTGTCTTTGTATGTTTTTAGTCATTTTTTTGAATGCTGAAGTAGTTTAAAGTAGGTGATAGACATCAAAGCAGTTCAAGCTCAGATATTCCTAAACGTCTTTTAAAAATGTCCATTATAGCTGGCTTGTCCAACCAGAATCCAGTCTAGTACTGCACATTAAATTTAGTTATGTCCCTTAATTCTCTTTTAATCTAGAACAGTCAATTTTTACATGTCATTAATTTGATAGAGAAATCGGGCTGTTCTGTTGACAGTCTTATCTTATGGGTTTGTCTAATTTACGCCTGCATGCTGGTATTTAATTTATTCCTTTAGTCCCTATATTTCCTATAAACTGCACATTAGATCTAAAATCTTAATGAGATTCAAATTCATTGCTTTTAATAGAAGGACATAGATGATGCTGTGTCCTTCATGTGTCACATCAGGAGACATTCCACTGTTAAGTGATGTCAAGATTGATTGCTAGATTAGCGTGATTGATGTCCTGATTCCTCCATAGTAAAGTTTTGTTTTCTCTTGAAGACCAGAGAGTAATTTTGAGGGATAGCATTGGCATATGTGCATATCCAGTTCCTTTTCAAACTTTTACCTAATATTTTAAACACAGATTGATAATCTTTCTCCAAGTTAGTAATTTCATTGGGAGTTGCAAAATGTGATTTTTCAAACTCTCTTTCCATCTACATTATTTTTGGTATTGGTAGAATACATTCTAATACTAATGATTTTTAGGATGGGTTTATATTTACTAATTTAAATACAAATGCATTACCATAATTAGGCAGTGTATATAAGTAAAAAGAGTTTGATTAATGGGCCTTGGCGGGCGTTCCTTATTAGAATTTGAATATACATAGTCACCGTTTTTCCTTTTGGTTCAATGAAACTGCCTATGGACCAATATCTGATAGTAATATTCTTAACCATACTAAGTTTTACAAGAGCAACAATAACCTTTACTTTGTTTCTTATCATCATGAATAGTAACTGTTCATAGTGAAACCATTGTTCCTCATCCTTATGACTTCACTTTTTGTTTTTATTTCCTCATATATTTTGTTGGCAATATAAACTGGTAAAAACAAACAACCCAAAATCTTCTTTGGAAAACAAATTGGTAGGATGTGTTAAAGACCATAAAAATATTGAAACCTTTTAACCTGGTAATGTCAAAGAAATTTATTCTACAGAAGTAATCCAAAAGAAGGAAAAAGCTGCATACATTTATTTAAGTATTGATGGGAAAATGTGGTAACATCAGTGCTGACAATGGAAGTAAATTATAATGTCATCCTCTCAAGAAAATGTATATTAAAAATTAAAATTATGAAGGCTGTTTAGCAAAGTTGGAGGGAGTCCTTATAATGAGAGAAAAAAAATATCAAATGCATTTTAATAATGATTATGATAAAAGATCTGCATTTGGATAAGGACAGAAGAAACTTAGGAAAATGAAAATGCATTATGTTGCAATTAAGATCGATTTTTCTCTTTTATTTAGATTTCCATTACTGTTGGTACAATAAATATTTAAGAAATAGTAATTAGCAGTGTAAATATGAATCGGAACCCAGATTGTTGAAGATAAACAAAAATAGTTAATCGGTAATGTTGGTAGTTGGTGGAGTTCAT
Organism: Cabassous unicinctus; assembly: GCA_029593785.1. Lineage (NCBI taxonomy): Eukaryota > Metazoa > Chordata > Mammalia > Cingulata > Chlamyphoridae > Cabassous > Cabassous unicinctus. The sequence continues at coordinate 11,181 of JAQZBX010062947.1, forward strand.
TCACTGCCTAAGGCTTTGGCTTTCTACCTTGTATTTGCAAGTTTGGGACAGCATAATTACACATTGCTGACCCTTTGGGGATTGCTTATGAATAGTGGAAACAGCAAATGGTGAAATTCAAAGATCTACTTTTATATAACAAAGTATAAGATTTACCAATATTCAAGGAAAGACAGAGAGAGTTGGATATATTTTCTTGTTTAAAAAAAGATTTTATCCTTTTAAAGTGGTGATTATTATTTTTTTAAAACAAATCAATTTTATTGATACATATTAATAAAGCATATAATTCATCCAAAGTGTATAGTAAGTGGTATTTGGTATAATCACATAGTTGTGCATTCATCACTTCAGTCATTACTAGAGCATTTTCATTATTTCAACAATAATAATAATAAAACAACAAAATTCTTCACCTCTTAATCTCTCTATGCTACCTCTGTCATAGATAGCTCCTATTTCTGGCTATTCTTGCACAATTATTTATTAAGCAGTTTTATTGAGATATATTCACATACCATATCATCTATCCAAAGTGTATAATTGATGGCTATTAGTATAATCACAATGTTGTACATTCATCACCACAAAAATTTATAGAACAATTTTCATTACTCCAAAAAACTCTGTACCACTTAGCAGTCCTTCCCCAGCCCTACATAACCACTAATCTAATTTCATCTTTATAAATTGATTATATTTACATTTTATATAAATGGAATCATACAATATATAGGTATTTGTGTCTGGTTTCTTTCACTAACATAATTTTTTGTCTGATATTAACAGATTGTAGTATTAACATACATTTGTTCCGTTTCAGAGCTCAAACTTGCACATCAGAATCACTGGGGAAGATTTTTCAAATTTAGGTGTTGTCTAGTATTCAGTATTTCAGTGATGATACCTCATCCTGGCTTTTAAAAAAACACTTAAAAATTTAAAATTCCTCTTTAATATGTTTTCTCATGTTTTGAACTGGAGTGTTGAGTGTATAAAGGAAAAACTTAAAAATGGTTTGTGTGTGTGTGTTTTTTTTTTTTAAAGATTTGTTTACTCTCCCCCCCCTCCCCATTATTTTGCGCTCGCAGTCTGCTCTCTGTGTGTTCTTCTGTGCCTGCTTGTCTTCTCTTTAGGTGGCTCCGGGAACTGATCCTGGGACATTCCAGAGTGGGAGAGAGGTGCTCAATCTATTGTGTCACCTCAGCTCCCTGGTCTGCTGCGTCTCTTATTGTCTGTCCTCTGTGTCTCTTTTTGTTGCGTCATCTTGCTGTGCCAGCTCTCTGCGTGGGCCAGCACTCCTCTGCGGGCCGGCATTCCGCATGGGCCAGCTCTCTGCTCGGGCAAGCTTGCCGCACAGGCCAGCTTGCCTTTCACCAGGAGGCCCTGGGAATCAAACCCTGGACCTCCTATATGGTAGATGGGAGCCCAATCGCTTGAGCTCCATCTGTTTCCCTATCGTTTGTGTTTTGATTCATAGCCATCCTTTCTCTGAAGAAGTAATTTTGCAGATATCAATAAAACATGTTAAAAACAGAGTAAGAACAAATTAAGTAAAATTGAAGTAGGACATACATAGAGGATTGAGTAAGGAAAGCAAAAATTTATTCAGGAAAAAAATACACATGATGAAAGAACTGGAGAATTTTTATAAAGGGGTTGCAAGGGATAGGAGATGGTCAGAGCCACCATAATCATAGAAACAAGGGCATAAGTAAAAAAAAATAGTTTTAAAGGCTCCCTTCTGCTATGACCCATCCTCTTTGACAATTCTTGTCAGGGAATATATAATACTTTTATGTTAAATTACCTGGAATATAATGACCTTACTAAGAATTCCTACCCTCTCCCAACTACAGCCTCCAGTCATGGACCTAGGACTCTTAAAAATAAAGATTTAATAGTGGTTTTCATTTCAAACCATACCATAGTTTTCTTTTGTTTCCTTTTATCCTAGGGTTCAATTAAGGACCAATTAAAGGCATATGGAGCTCTTACTGAGAATGTGACTAGGAAATACACCCGTCAGATTTTGGAAGGTGTCCATTATTTGCACAGTAATATGATTGTTCATAGAGACATCAAAGGTAGGTAATGAGGTATTTTTTTATTTTAAGTACATAGTTCTTTGTGAATATGAATGAAATAAGTGAGATGGTTGAGAAATTTAACATTTAAATGAATACATTACCTTTAAAGTACCACAGGGAGATAATTTTCCTCTTTTCTTAGTGACTAATTTGGTGGTCCATCACACCAGTCCTGACTTTCAGGTCCCCACAAGTGAGTAGCTCCTCCACGGGGAGTTCATAGAGTCGGTGTAGTTCAAAAGGTCATAAAAGTACAGCTGTGTGGTTGTACCTAGAGAGTAGGCATTAGAATATAGTGGTTAGGAGTAGGCACTGTGGCGCAGTATTGCTGATTCCAGTCAGGGCTTTGTCAGTCACTAACTGTGTGACCTTGGATAAGTTATCTCTCTATCATTTTCCCCAGTCATAAGATGAGGGTGATAATAGTATTCAATTTATAGGGTTCGCATAAAGATTAAATGAGTTAATACATGTGCTGTGCTTAAATCAGTGCCTGATACCTAGAAAGCACACAAAATTTAGCTATGATGATGATGTACTTTATGGTGAGGTCACATTAAAAGCCATGGTAGCTTAGTAGTTGAGTGCCTGCTTCACATGTACGAGGTCCTGGGTTCAATCTCTGGTACCTCATTACCCAAAACAAAACAAAAGACATGGAAACGAATGTTATAACATAGAGCCAGAATAAAGAGAAGTGACGAAGAGTGCCCAAGACTGAGCCTTGATGAACTCCAAGTCATTTAAAACTCACTTATTTAGACTCAAAAACTCAGCTGTTTGCAGAGATCAGGTAAGTAAGGTAAACGCATGCAGTGAGACAATAGCGAGGAGTGGGGGTTGGAAAGATGTGAGAGCTTCCAGTCTGTGCGACAGAGCTTACCTAGATGTTTGAGTCTGAAAAACTGGATTGTGACCCCCAAAATTGGGGTTATTTGGTAGAATATATATGTATATTTGTAATTTATTGGTCCGGCGGTTTTCATGAACCACAGTCCTCTTGCTTCCTTCTTTTGGTGCAGCACATCCTGAACATGGCTGTATTCAGGCCAAGGAGAACATCCCCAGCCAGGCTCTGGTGATTGAGTAGCAGCTGCAGAGTGCCCAGGCCAGGTGCCATGTGCTGGATGGTGGGCTGGCTCGTGCATCTGAGATGACGGGGAACATGGCTCCTGATCTCAGAGAAATAGGGGCCTGTCCCTGACCTCAAGATCTGCATTTCTAGGCATACCTCACTTGTCAAGGACAGAACCTAATGGCTTAAAGGACCACAAATTATTTGGGAATTATTCTCTTAGGAATAGTTTCTACTGAAGCCAGCTTCTTTTTAGTCCTCACAAGGAGGCAAGACAAAGGAGCTAGGACCTGAGGGCAGGTACCCGCACATAGATTGTAATCTGTGCCAGAAAGGTGATGAACCATCCCGGTAAAATTAGGACGTTGGAAGCAAGCTGATTGAAAAACATTGTATGACAAATACACCGATAAGGGGGGAGAGTAAGAAAGTTAGATAAGCTATATGATCTCAAGCCTAAAGTACTAAGTTGTGTGCACAGGGTGTGGGGGAGGAAAGTTTCCACATGACTAACAGTGGTTTATCCCTGGATGGCAGAATGAGTGGTATTTGTTTTCTTTTGCATACTTTTCACTTTTTCAGTATATGCCAAATGTTTATAGTGAGGGAAAAGGAAAGATAGTTGATTGGTTTAAAGTTAGTACCCAAGAGTTTATAATGAAACTTAGGAAACAAACTAATCACCATTGAAGGACACTAGGGAATCTACTCATTATTTCAAAAGCTGGTGCTTTTTTCTGCCTTTTCTTTACAAACTATACCACTGAGGACCAAATCGTGGATGAAGGGAAGTTTGTGTTCTGGCTAAACAAATAAAGAAGGAATGATAGAATGGCACCATTTATAACCGCTAATGAACTAATAGATTTAGGCACTAAATATTAACAGCTCTTGACATCACTAAAACAGAGACAGTTGCTCATTACATCCTATTGGTGGAATACATCATCACCTAGTTTTGTGTCCCTTCCCCCCCCACCACCTCAATTTGAACCAGAATCTTATCAAGTCTTTAGAGTCAGAAAGTGTTAAATGACCTTTTGGAATGCAATCAGCAAAATTCAGACCATAAGAAATCTATGGCAGACAATGTAGTTTCTTCATTAATTGCAAGGGGGAAAAAGAAGTGGGGAGAATGTTTAGATTAAAACCTGACAAACATTTCCTCATCCGAGGTAGTCAAGTTCAATACCAACAGTGAAATCATACTGATGGTAGGTACTCTTTTTTTAAAAAAAATTATTTTAAAAACAAATCAATTTTATTGTTACATATTGAGAAAGCATACAGTTTATCCAAAGTGTTCAGTCAGTGGTTTTTGGTATAATCACATAGTTGTGCATTCATCACCTCAGTCATCATTAGAGCATTTTCATTATTTCAATAATAATGCTAATGATAAAAAACATCAGGGTGGGTCTTAATCCATATTACTGGAGGCATTATAAAGAGAAGAAACCAGAGGCCAGGAGTCAGAGAAAACCACAGGAGGAAGCCAGAAGTCAGAGGATATTGGTAGAGCAGACACTAGGAGAGAGAGAGAGCGCTCCATGTGACACAGGAAGCAGAGATGCAACCCAAGGAATCCCCAAAGACTTTGGGGAGAAAGCATGGCCTTGCTGACGCCTTGATTTTAGACTCTGAGCCTTCTAAACTGTGAGCCAGTAAATTCCTGTTGTTAAACAACCCGTTGTGTGGTATTTGTCATAGCAGCCTGGCAAATTAAGACATACCCTCTTTGTCATTATAACATTTCTTTCTCCACCCACCTAGAGAAGAGTGAACAACAACCAAAGCACCATTTGGTAAGCATTTTTCAATGCAGTAGGTACTCTTGATCTGTGATAAGAATCCAAAAACACATGACCCCAGTCTACCCCATAAGGAAAACATTAGACAAGTTCAATTGAGGCACATTGTGTAACTATCCTCAAGAAACAAGGTCAAAGTCATCAAAAGCAATGGAAATCTGAGAAATTGTCATAGCCAAGAGGAACTAAGGAGACTGACAGCTGAATAAAATGTGGGATTCCAGATGGAATCCTGTAACAGAAAAATGACATTAGGGAAAAACTGAGGAAATCTGAAAAAAAAGTGTGGACTTTAGTTAATAATGTGTTAATATTACTTCATTAATTGTGACAAATGTCCCCTACTAATATAAGGTGTTACTAATGGGGGAAAACGGGTGTGGGGTGCCTGGGAACTCTATACTGTCTATGGAATAATTCTGTAAAACCAAAACTGTTAGAAAACACAAAGTTTATTTTAAAAAAATGAAATTTAAAAGCAGAATAGGGAAGCGGGTGTGGCTCAGTGGATAAAGCCCCCGTTTACCATATGGGAGGCCCGGGTTCGCGTCCCGAGGCCTCCTTGTGAGGGCACGCTGGCCTGAGCGGTGCGGTGGGCTGATGCAGCAACCTCATGGCAGGAA
>JAQZBX010062948.1:0-16790 GCA_029593785.1 Cabassous unicinctus
CCTACTGTTAGTCTACTATACACTTATTGTGATCCTATCAATGGAAGAACTTATATCATTGATGTGGAGACAGTGGCCACTGGAGTTTCTGAGGGAAAGGAGAGGGAAAACAGGTATAGTGTGGGGGTATTTTTGGGACTTGGGAATTGTCCTGAATGACAATGCAATGGCAGATAGAGGCCATTATATATCTTGCCATAACCTACAGAATTGAGTGGAAGAGAGTGTAAACTACAATGTAAACTATATAATTCATGCTTAATGGCGATGCTCCAAAATGTATTAATCAATTCTAATGAATGTACCACACTAATGAAGGATGTTGTTAAAGTGAGAGGGATAGGGAGCGGGGCATATGGGAATCCCCTATATTTTTTATGTCACATTTATGTAATCTAAGTATCTTTAAATTTAAAAAAAGATAAAATAAAACAGCATTTTAAAAAAAAAAGAAAGCATCCTATGGCTCAAATGGCCTATGTCTCATTCCTTCTCCTGTGATTTATTCTTCTAAATTACAATATAAGGGGGAGATTCAACAATGACAATGTGGTTCCCTTTACTACACTTAAAGCTGTAAGTCTCTCTCCTAAATGGATATGGTAACTAAAATATCAGCTGTTGAATAATAAATATATAAAACAATAAACCTCATCTTACCCAGTCTTCTCCAGCTATCACAGCATACTTCAATTCTTCCTTTACCTGAATCCAAAAGCTAAGAATCATCCTCAGAGTCACTTTGCTTCTTTCTTTCTCACCACAGTCCAATCAACTCCCTCTTTGACATGTTTATCACATATATCAACTTGCCTCTTTTCCTAGTACCTCCATCTGCATAGCCTAATTAGCATTTCATTTTCTAACCTCTTCAATTCACTTCCAAACTATCATATTATCCTGGCAGACTAAATTTCCTAAAGCACAAATCTAATCATCTTGTCAGCCCTGACATTAACTCCCTATTACCCAGAAATTAAAGCTCAACTTCCATGCAAGACTTTACGATGTCTGAACTTATTTCTCACCAATCCCCTTTGTGTACAATTTACTTGAACAAAACTACTCCCTTGTATCCACACAACTTTTTATATACAATGAGCTAAAATGATGGCAATATTCAAAGTATTTCATGACCTGGGTAACATGGGCACTGACAAATAAGACTGAATGCCACTAGTAAACTCAACTAGTGGGTACCAGATAAAAGAGCAGCCTTGTTCCAAAGTCTCAGTATTCTTTTTTTTTTTTTTTTTTTGGGACAGAATAATTTTTTTTAAAATACATTTTTTTATTTATTTTTAAAAGATATTTAGATTACACAAAATGCAACATAAAAAAAATATAAGGGATTTCCATATGCCCCACTCCCCAGACCTCCCACCTTTCCCCATTTTAACAACTTCCCTCATTAGTGTGGTACATTCATTGCAATTGATGGACACATTTCGGAGCATTGCCACTAAGCATGGATTATATTTTACATTGTCGTTTACACTCTCACCCACTCAATTCTGTAGGTTATGGCAGGATATATAATGGCCTGTATCTGTCATTGCAATGTCATTTAGGTCAGTTCCAAGTCCCCCCCATATTACACCTCTTTTTCCCTCTCCCTGACTTCAGTACCTCCAGTGGCCACTGTCTCCACATCAATGATAAAATTTGTTATATTGCTAGAATCACAATAAGTCTATAGTAGAATAACAGTAAGTCTACTCTAGTTCATATTTTATTCCCCAATCCTGAGGATTCTGGGATGGTGTTGTCCACTCCACCTCTAATTGAGAGGGGACTTTGATCCCACATGGCTGATGGATAGGACTCTCTTGCATGCAGTTGTAGACTCTCTTGGTTCATTGGTGAGGTGGTTGTCCATCATCACCTCCTTGTTAGTTGTCCTGGGTGAGTCCAATGAACTGGAGAGGAGGTGTTGCAACTCTGCTGAGGCTCAGGGCCCAGCTGGCACATGGACATTCCAGAGATTCAAGTCTCTTGGACATTCACCTACCAAATCCAGCACCAACTATAGGTTCAAATAAAAGGAACAGAAGAGGCATGTGTAGAGAAGTCACATCTGAGTCCAACACTGTCACACTCAGGAGTCCAATATTCAAAGTATGGACCACTGGCAAGGCACCAAAGTCTGTAGCTATCTGCTATGACCATAGGACCTGGGTGTCTTCGGAGCCCTCAGGTGTCCCACTGTTTGGGGTAGTATCTACTTTGGCCGTCTATGAGATCCTGCTGAGATGTGTGTAAACATTACCTCTCTGATGACCTCCTGACCCATTCTGAAGTCTCTTAGCCATAAGAACTCATTTGTCTGTACCTTTTCCCCCTTTTATTCATGGTCTTTTTCCAGTTGTATCACAAGCCAGTGCTTGGCAGTAATCCCTTGGTGCCAGGGAGGCTCATCCCCGAGAGTCATGTCCCTCTCTGGGGGGAAGGTAATGCATTTATATGCTGAGTTTGGCTTGGAGAGAGGCCACTTTTGAGCAACAAGGAGGGTCTCAGGAGGTAACTCTTAGGCACCCTACAACACTAGGTTAAATTGAAAATTCAAAAGCAAAAGGCTCATAAGCATAGTTGTCAATACCAAGGGCCCATCAATGGACCAGCCTTCTTCACTATTCATTGCCCCTGTACTTGGGGGATTGTGGCTGTTCCATTAGAGAATGTGGCAGAGTTCTCCAGGATGAGGATTCAATAATCTTTCAGTTGTTGTATGAATCTCTACCCACTGTGGCAATGCCCCATGAACATTTGAACATATTTATATACATTATATGTATGCCCAGGTGAACTTCCTCCCATGTATTCCCCATCACTGACACCCCACACCATTGATCCTCCCTTGCCATAGGTGTGATCCAAAACTTCTTCAAAAATGAAGTCAAGAATATTGCCAAATTTGCTTAATAGGAAAATAAAATAATAATGATAGGGTTAAACATAAGAAATAAAATACATAATAATTTAAAAACTAAAACTAAATTAAAGTAAAAAAATTGGGATATTAAAAAAATAAAAAATAGTTTTAAAAATTTTTTTGACATTTTGCCTTTCATCACTGTTAAATCTGTTGTCCTGTATATACAGTGGCATTTTCTTCCACTTCTTCCCCAGTGTCTTACTTTTTTTAAATTTTGTCTTCAAAGAAGTTTTAGGTTACAGTAAAGTTACATACAGAATATAGGGGACTCCCAGATACTCAAAATCCTCCCCCTTTACCCCCTTCCCTATTAATAACTTTTACATGTGGATGGTACATTTGTTACAACTGATATACAAATAGTGAAACATAGCTACTAACCAAGGTCAATGGTTTACATTTTAGACTGTACACTTCTATAAATTTTGATGATATTTAACATGGCCTGTGTCCATCATTGCAAGATCATGCAGAACACTTTCACTGTCCCCTAAATACTCCCTCTTCCATCTATTCTATTCCTCCCTCCTCCTCCCCTTGGGGTCCACAGCGACCACCAGGCTTCACTCCTTGAAGGACAAGATTCATAGATATTTGCTACAACGCTGAGGGCTTGACACACTTGTCTGTCCTCCCCTATTAGGAACTGCCCATGTTCTTGAGAGACACCCTCCCCTCTGTTTGAGTACATATTGGGCCTCTCCAGCATGGGAGTCCAACTTCTTCCCTCAGTATTCTACAGGAGTCTCCTTATTAGGCCACTTCCTCTACAATATCTTTGTTAATTTTCCCCAGACTACCACAGTCCTAGACAGATCTATCAGGAAAGATCACATCACTTACTTTATAATAGTTACAGCATACATCATTTCCTCTGCTAGTCTGTAAATTTACTGACTAAAGTTAAGAGCTGTCTGATTTATCTTTGATCCCCTTATAGGCACTAAGATAAAGTGTGTCCACTTCATTTACTTAACAAAGACCTACATGTTTTTGAAGTTTAAGAACAATTGGCATCTCCAAAGTGAAACCTTCCATATCCCATATCCACCTTGGCCTGGTTAATCTCTTCCTACTCTGTGCTTCCATATTTTCTTCAAATTGTTACTGATAGATCCAACTTTCCTGCTAAACTATAGGCCAAGTAAGGACACACAGCATGTCTTTATCTTACCCTTATTTAGCATAGTGTATGGCTGTTAGAACATACTCAACAAAGGATTATAATCTAAATAACTTCAAAAAAGTGTCATATGAGCTCAGTAATCATTGGTTCAATGAAGATATGTAACAACTCTGATCCATTAAGTATTTCATTTCTACAGTGTCTAGTTTTGGTTAATCTGCCTTTTGTATACATCTGCAAATGGCTGATAGATAATATCAATATGAATAATATATGAAATTCAGTTAGTAAGTAAAAGGAAAAGATTGAAAGCTGGCTATGTAGGTAATAAGGTAATAGGAGAGAGACTGTAGGTAGGACAGAGTGAGGCACAAGCCTAGCTTCCTGCTGTTAGAATCCAAGGTTCTTGCTCTCATTATGAAGCCGACTCCCTTCGTGAATGCCACTATGAGGAACTAATTGGTTTTCTGGATTCCCAGATTTCCTATACTAGATGTCAAATGAGTTTGCACCTCATGCAGACATATCTCACAGCAGGGACAAAACTATCTTAGAAATGTTCCATGTTTCAAATTTAACACTGTTCTGGCTGGTTTCCTGGTCAGTCATTTAAGGAAACCTGAAAAAACATGTCTTTTGTTGTTGCTTTTTCCCCAGGTCAGCATCTCCTGGAGAGCCAGCATGTCTTATTCACACCCATCACTTTCTCTCTAATGAAATGATGCTGTTGTCTAAATAATCTTCTGTTCTGTCTACCAGCATCTTTAAATCAATCCATATTGCACAATTGCCAGATTAGAAAACAGAAAATCCACAGGGAAAAGAAATGGTAGTTTCTCAGCCAAGAGGATATGTACCTGGTTTTATAGTTTCTATTATATTTGATCCAGCTGAAATGTATAAATAACCATTCCCTAAGAATCCTTTGATAATGTCAGTGTCCTCAGAGACTTATCTGGGCCTTAAATACTTTTTTATACTTCCTTTTCCCTAGAGTCAAAATCTATGTATTGATGAAAGCATGGGCTTTGGAGTAAAAGATCCCGGAATTTACAATATGGTTCTTCACTTGCCAGCTATGCAATCTAGGAAGTTACTTGATTTCTCAAAGCCCCAGGGACCTCATATGCAAAATCAAGATATTAATTTTACTTATAGAGAATTAAATAAGATGATTATGAGGTTTTTTTTTTTAGCACTGTGCCTGGTCCACAAAATGTTAAATATGTTTCAATAAATATTACAATATTCACTGTATCTCAAATACAGGTATGTAAAAAAATATAAAGTGTGTTCCTTTGTTAGACAGCACTAACAATTCTCAGCTGAATGTATTATCTCCTCACCCCAAAATAAACTTGGTTATGGGACCCGATTTCCAAACTGTTGTTCTGATTCCTCTTCGGTGAAATATTTGATGGTATATACAGATGTAAAGACAGGAATGCAGGTATCTAGCATTAAGGCTAGACATGAGGAGAGGGATTTAAATGAAAGAATGACAGTAGAAGAACATGCTGACAGCTTAAAATACAGCTGCCAAAGTCTACATTATTTACACCAAGTAAATAGGAGGAGGTCAACTCAAAACAGTTGCTGAAGAGTGGCTGGACCAAGACAGCAGTATTTGAAAAGCACCTACTCAGTGAAAAAAAAAAAAGCTTTTACATAGCACTTAGGAGAGTGGTTGGCACACAGTAGGCCCTCAGTACCTATTAGCTATCCTTGAACTTTATCATCCCCTTCCTGACATTGTGTTCCATTTGTAGACACAAGAATAGAAAATGACCTCATACAGAATATTAAGTATTGTGTGGATGGGAGGGAGGAATAAAAACATAAATACACGTCCTGGTCCTTGTGCTATTACACTCACAAGTCAGTTACAGAGTGTGAGGATTGGCACATAGCTTTTTAAAAATACTACACAGTCAAATTTTAAAACAGAAAAATGCGCAGACGATCGGACAACACCCTCAATCAACCAACCACCTCTGAAATAGGTTTTCCCTGTTGGAGCTCCAAAAGGCAAAATCTAGAAATCACCTTCAAGTGGTGATTGTTTCCAAGGGTATTAAACTCCGTCTCATCCCTGTCCAGGAGCCATTTCCCCCTTTCCCCCCTCCCTCCGCAACAACAACAACAACAAAAATACATTCTCTGTCTAAGCCAAACATTATAGTAGGATACTAGGTTTTGCCTATGCAGCATTCATGCCTCTTTCTAGTAACTTCACATTTCATTTCCTTCAGGAGACTCTCCTGATTCTAATCCTACTCCATGTATGAAAGACTGAATTAAGCTCCACTGATTGCTGTGTTCCATCCAGCAGCCAGAGGGTGGTCCCTCAGAGGGATGTGCACATGTCCTAAAGCTTGCACCTGGGATTCCCATCTGACCACTGAGGAAAAGGCAGGCACCTTTCTCCTGAGATGCTACCAGAATGAGAGAAATATGGAGAAAGCAAGTGAGCTTGGTGAGAGGGCAGGGACCCCCAGCAAGAGCAAGAGCAGAAAAAGGTAAGAGGAAGTAACAGACTAAAAGAGAAGATAAACATAAGTTGTAAAATATTATACATACTGGATATTGAATTACTTGCAGAGGATGTCAGGGTCCAGTAGAGACAAAAGGATTTTGAGTTTCTGACACCACCAAAATACAGCATTAAAAAAAAAAGTATGAATAAAATATCAATAACAAATATGTTCATAGTTAAGAAAGGAAGAAAAATATGGCTGTGAAATTTAGATCAATTCCCAAAATATTATGCTGAAACTACTATTGTGCATAGGGAGACATAACTATTTTGTAGGTTGGCAAAACTAGAATATGCATAATTATATGCCCTATCATTCACACCTATTTTAATGGAACTTGAAGCCTAAATGATTTGTAATGGAAGGAAGTTAATCCAAAGGTCAAGGATTGAATGAGAAATTTTATTAATAAGTTGTCTACTGGACAACCTGGAGCAAAATATAGATTTTTAGGAAATATTTTCAGTGTACACATAAAACAAATTTAATAATTTGTGAAGGCAGTTATAAAAATCTGAACTTGATAATCAAGAAGTCATAACCAAGATATTAGGAATAAAAGATAAACATGAAAGAAATGAATAAATCTATTGACTTTAAATCATTGTATATCAGTGTTCTTGACTACAAAGGAATAAAAATTTTAGTGGGAAAGTGACAGAAAGCATTGTTAATCATAGTCTGACCATATAATATAAGAAAGGAGAAAATTTGATTAGTGTGCACTGTAGGAAATTTTTATCAATAAAATTTACCTAATCAAATAACTGTAGTGATGAAATATTCCATTTTCTAAACTACCATGCACTGAGATTTTGAGATTAAAGCTTCTGAAGTATAATTTATGCCAAACTGAACTTTTAAATAAGAAGATGTACTCTCTTTTGAACTGCATATTCTTTGCTTCAGCACAGAAGGATTAGGGCAGACCATTCACACACACACACAAAAAGTGGTATCAGTGTATCTTCTACAAAACAAATCATTTGAAAACTGACCAGCACACAAGGAATACTTTAACAAATGTAGAATCATGAAAAGATATAGAGTGAGATATTATATACTTATCAAGGCTAGTTTGATTTTTAAAGCCATAAGCCCAAATTTAAGAAAAATAAGGGAGAAATAAAAGAGAAAAAAATCTTCCAAAAGAGATCATTACTCTAAAAATTACAGGGCTCCAGGTATGATTTTAAAGGCATTTCCACCATTTGCAAAATAGAATCACAATAGTATAAGGGATGAGCATTAAACCAGAACTCAAATAGATGCTCACATACAAGAAGAAATTACAGAATATTTTTAGCATGCTACCGCAGGAGAACACAACAGCCTAAAAATTATGGTACACGATATACTATAAAACATCGCACACATATAATAGTGCTTTATCTGAAATTAAGGGGTTGAGCTCAATTCTAGCCTTTTCACAAGCCATTTGGTTTTAACTTTAAATAGACCACCCCAGCAGCTGCTACCTTCATCGGGTACCCCTGTCTTTCACAGGCAAGCCATAACAGTTCTGCTACAGACAAGAAATTGCTTTTACAGTTCTTAAGAAGAAGTGATGGGGGAAAAAAAAAAAAAAAAGAAATCCCAACAGAAGAGCTATAAAGGAACAACTCCTACAGTGACTAAAGGGGGAAGTAAAACAAAACAACAGGCAGATGATTTCTAAGCAAGAACCTTACTGAGGTTCAGTGAAATAAAACTGACCTATTCTGAGAAGCATTCAATCTACTTCTACTATAATGGCATTATATTGGAACAGAAGAAAACCCATATGGAAGAACGCCAGTTAATCAAGGTCCAAATGGGCTGATGGATGTTGCCAGCCTCAGGAAATTTCCCAGCCTTTTGGATACTGCACTCAAATAAAACAGGATTTCAAGAGACATTTTAAAATTTGCATTCATTTTGAAAGGAAATGGAATCAGCTTTGTTGAAATTCATGGAAAGGTAATCAGATTCTTCCCTTGATTTATGATACAATACATGAAACACGTTCTGTATTCACAAACAACACTGATAGGAAGTTAAAATAAAATGCTGTTGATATCTTATGCAAAATCATGAGACTAGAAGTTTCCCATGACTGATAATTGACAAAAAAGAGGAGGGAGCTGAAATCCAGCCAAGGTTTCATACCAAAGAAGATCTAAATATTTTTGATGAAATGGAATAAAAAATAAAATATTCAAGTAATTAAGGGATCAGGAGTCTTTTACATCCTCAGACGCCAGGCATATTATTATCAGTATCAAGGAGTCTAACTTACTGAATTTCACATAACATCCAGCAATTGGCCCATATTGATGGGACTGTCCCCATCCCAATACCAATCCCCCTGAGATAAATGACTTAATTGAATTCTTAGAATTAATTGATCAAATTTTCCTCTATGGCATCAGCTAAAACAGACTGAATAAGACAAAACTACAGTCAGAACAAAGAGCAAAAAACTACCCTAGTCAAATGGATTTCCATGAATGCTACTGCACTTCAACATAGTAATAGGAAAGTTTCTAGACTCTCAAGAGTAACAACCCTGTGGTTACAGCAAACAAGTGCCACTTTCAATGATCAACATCAATGGACATGTGACAGATGAGTCCTTCTATGGCAGATTTTGGAGGAGTTTAAACATTACTTTCCAAACTGTGAATTACATCATCTTGCAGAAACAGAGTTTCCAAGCCTGTCATTTAGTTGTTACTTTCAACAAATACTGCCTGGAAGAGAAAAGGAAAGAGGATTCTAAAGGCCATTGTTGCACTATGATATTCTGGTAGATTCTGAAGGAAAAAAAAAGATACTTCATCCAAAGCTCTCAGTTGCTTTACAGCTTAGAAGACAGTATCTTTGCCAAGAAGGAAAATGTGTTTCATTCTGTTCAACCTAACTTTTAAATAAGAATCATGGAATATTAGAAGAAGAGAATATTTTAGATAATATGTCACTCCTTCCTTACAAAGAAACTAAGGCCCCAAGAGGTCAAGTGACTCCCCTTTTGTGACTAAGTAAGTTCCAACTAAGTTGGAACAAAGTCTCCAACTTCTAATCATGAATTCGTTCCATTCCTGCACCTTGATTTGATTAAGATAGTATTTCATTTTAACTCTGCTGGATGACAGACTGAAGATGCTCCTTTTCCGCCTACTAATCACAGCAGATTCCTACAACTGATTTAAAGAGGTGGCTCAAAAACTCAATTAAAAAATGATAAATAACCCAATTTTAAAAAGGATCTGAATAGATATTTCCCCAAGAAGATATACAAATGGCCAATAAGCACATGAAAAGATGCTCAACATCACCAAATAAAAAACTTAGCAAATCAAATCCACAATGAAATACCACTTCCCAACTACTAGGATGGCTATAAACCAAAAAGAAAAATAATGACAAATGTTGGCAAGGATATGGAGAAACTGGAACCCTCATACGCTGGTGGAAATGTAAAGTTGTATAGCAGCTCTTGAAAAAGTCTGGCAGTTCCTCAAAAGGTTAAATTTTTAGTCATTTAAAGGAATGAAGTTGAGATATACTTCAACATGGAAAACATTATGCTGAGAAAAGCTGGACACAAAAGACCATAAATTATGATTCCATTTATATGAAATGCCCATAATAGACAAATCCATAGAGGTAGAAAGTAGCCTAGGGAGCGAGTGTGGCTCAAATGGCTGGGCATCCATCTCCCATATGGAGGGACCTGGGTTCGATCCCCAGGACCTCCCGGTAAAATAAAGAAAAAATACAGAAGGCACATGGGCTGCCAGGCCCCGCGAGCGGGCACTCTACCAGGCCCTGCACATGGGTGCACCGCCAGGCCCTGGTGCGGGCGTGCCAGGTCCCAACGAGCCATGCAGCAAGATAATGACGTAACAGGAGAGTGACACAAAGGGACAGTCAAGACGAGAGGCACCAAAAAACCAGGAACTAAGGTGGCGCAGGTGGCAGAATGCCTCTCTCCCACATCAGAGGTTCCCAGGATCAAATCCTGGTGAAGACAAGAGGAGAAGAATAAGAAGAGAGGGCAGGAAACAGACACACAGACTTGCCCAGTGAATGGACACAGAAACAGTAAAAATGCGGGGTGGGGGAGGGTTAAAAATGGATAAAAGTAAAATAAATAAATCTTTAAAAAAATAAAGAAAGTAGCCTAGTGATTGCCTAAGACTGGGGGAGAAGAAGGGCACGTGGAGGGAAATGGGAATGACTGCTAACAGGTAGGAGATTTCTTTTAGGATGGTGAAATTTTTCTAAAATTCATTGTAGTGATATTTGCATAACTGTGAATATATTGAAGACCACTGAATTGTACACTTTAAGTGGGTGAATTATGGCATGCGAATTATATCTTCATAAAGCTATTATAACTAAATAGCATCTGAAAATGTCCAGGCTGACCACTTGCCCAGCTTTTAGCACCTATTGTTAGCACATACCATGCCTTTATAGGGTATATAAAAAGGCTGCCTCATCTGGACAGAAAATCACCCCTTCTTCCAAGCTGACAAGCCAGACTTGGGCCAGGCTACATCACTGGAGAATGAAGCCTTGGGTGGATTTCAGCCAGCAGCTGAAATATACTTAATTAATTAATTTCACAAGTGTGAAATTAAGGCCTCTTGCAAAGAGATTAGTACATAGAAAATGCTTTGTAAATGCTCACTGAATAAAGGAATGAATTCTATCAAACTTTTGTGTTTCTCTAACCTTTTTTGGTGGCTACCTCTTAACATTATAACTGCACAGTAGAAATGTTTTCTTTAAGTCTAGGAGATGTGCTAGAATAAGTTGGCCTCTTATTTGAATCATGAACCATGCTTTGCTCATGTAACGAAGACCTCAGTGATGAAGACTCCAAGTCTATTGCAATGTCAGTAGACCAGCTAATACTTTACTATCAAGTATTTCAACAGAACGGAGGGTCCTGGGATGGGAACACATCCTATGCTTTTAGGAGGAACTGGATTAGGAAACATTCTGATTAATTCAGACATTTTGGCTATATGTGCAGCAGCCTTTCCTATCCATTTATTCATATATATGCACCTCTGAAGATATAAAAATTGGTGGGTAAACACAGCAAACTCAATGAAAATTTATATTAAGAGATTTGTCAATGTAATGTTCTCAAACAACTTTTTCCCCAAAATGTAGACCCTGAAATAATATTGTAACACCATGAAAATCCTAAAATATCTGCCCTCATTTTACAAACTAAAACACCTGTATGATTCAAAAGGCAAACAACAGGAAAGCGGGTGTGGCTCAAGCGACTGGACTCCTGTCTACCATATAGGACATCCAGGGTTCGATTCCTGGGGCCTCCTTGTGAAAGGCAAGCTGGCCCGAGTGGAGAGCTGGCCCACGTGGAGTTCTGGCCCGCACAGAGTACTGGCCCTCTCGGGGGTGCTGGCCCGCACAGGAGTGCTGGCCTGCGTGGAGTGCTGGCCCACACGGAGAGCTGGCATAGCAAGACAACACAACTAAAAGGGACACAGAAGAAAGACAATAAGAAACATAGCAGACCAGGGAGCTGAGGTGGTACAAGAGATTGAGCACCCCTCTCCACTCTGGAAGGTCCCAGAATCGGTTCCTGGTGCTGCCTAAAGAGAAGACAAGATGACACAGAAGAATACACAGAAAGCAGACAGCAAGCGCAAAAACAATGGGGGAGGGGGAAATAAATAAATAAATAAACCTTAAAAAAGAAAAGACAACAAATATATTCCATTTATATGGAAAAGCAAAAAACAAAGAAGGTAGAAGTTACCGCAAAATGTTGACTCTTATAGAATCTTAATTTTAAAAACCACAACCTTCCTCTGTAACTGAGTTGAAGAGTAAGATGTTTGACTAAAATAGTTTTGTTTTGCTTTTAAGTGCAAACATCATGAATGGCATATTGATAAGAGTTGTAGCCTTTTGTTTTAAATTTAACTTGTTATTAGACCATCAGAGCAAAGCAGCTTTTAATTTCTTCAACAGCACTTATATTCAAAGATGAAATTAATGTTTTTAGCTGCACTATTGAGTTATGAGATATAGCACTGCCTACAACTCACAGAAACAAGGTACCTACTAATTATAACACAATTTTAGCTAATTAGTCTTTGGTAATTTTTCTTTTCAAATATAGTCAGCCACTCTAGGATTCATTCCTAAAATTTTTTGCATTTGTTTAATCTTTCTGAAAACTTCTTTTCCTGAGTTTCAATGTGTTTTTAAAGATTAAAATATAAGAAAAGGGAGGAAATATGCCTCCTCTTCTGCTGTTAAGGAAAGGAGGTACCCTTTGCAGGGGCAATGTGGTCAATTCTGTTTTGTACAAAAGAGCAGCCAATTTTTTTAAAAATGAAAAAACAACTATGGGCAATCTTACATATTCTTGCTAATAGAGGAAGGTTAGGTCATTCATAATCCAATGTAATGATTTAATCTTGTAGTGTATTTGCTCTCATTATGTAGGTCAGAGGTCACGAATTGGTGACCCATGGTTTACATCTGACTTTCAAATTTGTTTTGTTTGATGAAGACAGGGTTGGTCCATGTATTTTTCTTTTTTTACAAAATTTTAAATTTTTTAACCCTAACCTCGGTGGAGCAGCAACTCCTACTCTACCAGCTCATTGGACTCACCCAGGACAACTGGTGGAGAGATGGTGATGGACAACAGCCATCCCAGGGAATGGAGTCTTCAGCTGCAGGCAGGATAGTCCCATCCATCTTCCCCATGGGATATAAACCCCCTCTCAATTGGAGGTGGAGTGGACATCACCATCCCAGACTCCTCAGGATGGGGGAAAGAGCTATGGACTAGAGTAGACTTACTTGTATTCTACTATAGACATATTGTGATTCTAGCAATGGAAGAAATTACAACATTGATGTGGAGCCAGTGGCCACTGGAGCTCTGGGGGCAGGGAGAGGGAAAAACAGTTGTAATACGGGGGCTTTTTTGGGACTTGGGAATTGTCCTGAGTGACATTACAATGACAGATATAGGCCATTTTATACCATCATATAACATGCAGAACTGTGTGGGAGAGAGTGTGGTTTACAATGTGAACTATGGTCCATGCTTAATGACAAAACCCCAGGATGTGTTTATCAATTGCAATTAATATGCCACACTAATGAAGGATGTTTATGTGGGAGGTTGTGGGAGGTGTGGGAGGTGGGGCATATGGGAATCCCTATATTTTTTGTGTAACATTTATGTAATCTAAGTATCTTTTTTAAAAAATTAAAAAAGGAAAGAAAGAATAGATTTCTGGTTTATCTTGAAAAGTGATTTGCTCTGGTAACACTGTTCTTATTTTTCTCATTCATTATTTCACTCATTGAACAAATATTGAATGAGCATATACTAAATTCCAGGCATGCTGCCAAGTTCTAGGAATATAGCAGCAAACAACCCAAAGCTTTTCAATCTAATGGGGAAAATAAATAAACAAGATCTAAAACATCACATAAGGATCAAGGTGAAAATGCAGAGGAAACAAAGTGGCTTAACGTCTCATTTGTCTTTCTAGGAAGTGACCTGGATGAAGTGGGTGAGCCTTACAGCTCTGGGGAAGACGAGGCGAGGACACCCACAGTACATTAAGGAAAGGCAAGGTCCGCACGGTGGGTAAGGGCCAAGGGAGGGGAAGCAGTAGGAGGTCAAGATGCGAAGTAGGACCGGGGTCTTGGGGGCAAAAATGATGAGTGAAGTATATTCTTGTTCTCATGGGAAACCACTGGAGGTTTTGGACAAGAGAGGGATTGATTTGATAAGTGTGAAATTAAAGGAATCACTCTGGTTATTGCATAAAGAATAGACAATTGGGATCGGGTAGCATAGAGAGAGAGACTAATTAGAAGACTATTGCCGTAGTCAAGGTGAGGGTGAGCTTACCTTGGACTAGGGTGGTAGCAATTGAGGAGATAAGAAGTGGTCAGATATTCTGGGTATAGTTTGAAGGCAGAACCAGGAGGATTTATTGATGAATGGAAGTGGAGTGTGAGAGAAAGAGAGCTCAGGGATGACTCTGAGGATTTTGGCCTGAACAACACAACAAAAAAAGTATCTTTTACTAAGATGGAGAAAATCCGAGAGGAAGAGGTTTATGGAGAAAATCAAGATTATGGTTTGGAAATACAGGCTTGCAATGTTTGCTGATCTCTGGAGGAGAACATAGAATTGGCAGATGGTTATTTGAGTCTGGAGTTCTGGCAAGAGGTCAAGTCTAGAAGCATGAATGTAGGAGTAATTAAACTACAGAAATTGGGGAGCTAGTAGTGACTGCCCCTTTTAGAAACAGCATGACTTCTCTAGTGCACCCCTGCTACTCCTTATTGCTTAAGCAAAGCCTACTTCACTCATTAACATTATCTTCTTAAGTAAAAGAACTGAATAAAAATATAAAGAAGCCAAAGAAATGTTAGGAGACTTTAGTTCCACAAATTGCCTAGCAATGTAAGTTATAATATAACAAAAAATAAGTTAAATGCACAGCTATGCAAAAAAGAAAGCTACCAAGCAGAGCAATAAATTCTAGAGCTTATGCTCTGGTGCCTGGGGCTGAAGAATTGGAGTGTTGAAAGTAAGAGTATCAGTTTTTGGTAACCTGATAGCTTACGTTTAGTTGCCCATGTGAAAGCAAGAGATGAAATCTTGAACCTACAAAGAAACCATTTGGAAATAAGCCTGCACTCATGGTTAAATCTACCCATGGTCCCAGGGAGAGAACAAAGAAGTTAGTTTCTCCAACTCTTAATCGTTGGACCAAATTTATGGTGGGGGTAGGAAGATCAGGAGGGTGGGTAGACATTCAAATAAGAATTCACTAAGCTGTGCCTATAATTCACATGGTTTGGGCTTTCATATTTATTTAGCATACATGGTGGGCTACATCCAGTCCATATATTAATATAAAACAGTGACCAGGTTGTTTATATCCCTGAGGTTCCTGGAAGAACCAATAAAAAGAGAAGTGAGGAATTTTCTTGTTTGTTTGTTTTTTGTTTATTATTATTATTGAAGTACTGAAAATGCTCTAATAATGACTAAAGTAATGAATGCACAACTATGTGATTACACCAGATACCATTGATTGTATACTTTGGATGGATTGTATACTTTATTAATATGCATCAGTAAAATTGATTTGTTAAAGAAAATTTGAACCCCCCCTCCTCTCCCCGCCAAGCAAAAAGCTGTTAGGTATAGCCTTAAACCAAGGCTAATGAGATTTTCTGTTTGGTGCAACAGTAGGTATAAACTCTGCTAAATTCACATAAAAATTAACAACCAAAAAAAAAAATACTGACTGCAAGTAAGAGTCAGTTGGCCAACAAATCACAGTTTAACATGAACAATATCTTGAACTAACAGAAAAACACTGAAAATATAAACTAAATTCTTATGACTTAAATAATTACAGTAATAAACTAAAAAAGAGGAGCAGACTATAAGAATAAAGAGGATTAAAATCATCATTCATATATTCATAAAGGTATGAAAAGATATTAAAACTATTAAACTGGAATTACATATAAAAAGGAAATTTAAAGTATAAAAATTACTTTAAATCATAAAAAATAAGACAGCAGGTATTAAAAACTCAATAAAAGTTTTAAGTCATCTACCAAGAAGTAGAGATAAGAAAGTAGAGATAACGAAATCAGGACAGACTCAGGGCAAGAGGGACAATCCAATCCAGATGGTCCAAAATGCAAATATTGCAAGATATGAAATAGAAAGCAGAGAAATTAAGCAGAAGAAACCATATAACCTCCTAGAACTAAAGAACTTATGTTCTTTAGTGAAACTTCAAGGAACCAAAGCATAAATAATCAGAATATTAGATAAAATTTGACCCATATCAAATTAGATCCTTGTGAAATTTCAGAACACTAGAGATGAACAGAAGATCCTACAAGCTTTCTCTAAAGAAAAACATGTCCTTCTCTAAAAGATGCATTAATCACAATGGCATCAGACTTCTCAACAGCAAAGTGGAAGCTAGATGACAAGGAAAACACCTTCAAAATTCTGAAAGAAAAGTATTGCCAACATAGTATTCAGACAAGGCCAAGACTTTCAATCGAGTATGTTAGTATAAGAACTCAAATAGTGTGACTATCATTAGTTATCTCTTAGGACATTGAGGATGTGGTGCTCTAAAGCAATGAA